>OW026454.1:50611561-50854213 GCA_932274525.1 Podabrus alpinus | reverse complement strand
TCCGCAAACAGGTGGATCTTCCACGAAGAGGTGGATCTGCGTTAGGTTAGTGTTAGTTTTTGTCATTTCTTTAGAAAACTAATTAAAAACAAATAAATCTTCATGTAAAGTTAAATCTTCCGCAAAGAGGTGGATCTTCCACGAAGAGGTGGATCTGCCGTTAGGTTAGTGTTAGTTTATGATATTTCTTTAGAAAACCAATTAAAAACAATTTAATCCTCACGTAAAGTTAATTCTTCTGCAAACAGGTGGATTTTCCGCGAAGAGGTGGATCTGCGTTAGGTTAGTGTTAGTTTTTGATATTTCTTTAGAAAACCAATTAAAAACAATTTAATCCTCACGTAAAGTTAATTCTTCTGCAAACAGGTGGATTTTCCGCGAAGAGGTGGATCTGCGTTAGGTTAGTGTTAGTTTTTGATATTTCTTTAGAAAACTAATTAAAAACAAATCAATCTTCACGTAAAGTTAAATCTTCCGCAAAGAGGTGGATCTTCCGCGAAGAGGTGGATCTGCCGTTAGGTTAGTGTTAGTTTATGACATTTCCTTAGAAAACCAATTAAAAACAATTTAATCCTCACGTAAAGTTAAATCTTCTGCAAACAGGTGGATTTTCCGCGAAGAGGTGGATCTGCATTAGGTTAGTGTCAGTTTTTGATATTTCTTTAGAAAACTAATTAAAAACAATTAAATCTTCACGTAAAGTTAAATCTTCCGCAAACAGGTGGATCTTCTACGAAGAGGTGGATCTGCCGTTAGGTTAGTGTTAGATTATGACATTTCTTTAGAAAACCAATTAAAAACAAATAAATCTTCACGTAAAGTTAAATCTTCCGCAAAGAGGCGGATCTTCCACGAAGAGATGGATCTGCCGTTAGGTTAGTGTTAGTTTTTGTCATTTCTTTAGAAAACTAATTAAAAACAAATAAACCTTCACGTAAAGTTAAATCTTCCGCAAAGAGGTGGATCTTCCGCGAAGAGGTGGATCTGCCGTTAGGTTAGTGTTAGTTTTTGATATTTCTTTAGAAAACCAATTAAAAACAAATAAATCTTCATGTAAAGTTAAATTTTCACGTAAAGTTAAATCTTCCGCAAAGAGGTGGATCTTCCGCGAAGAGGTGGATCTGCCGTTAGGTTAGTGTTAGTTTATGATATTTCTTTAGAAAACCAATTAAAAACAATTTAATCTTCACGTAAAGTTAAATCTTCCGCAAAGAGGTGGATCTTCCGCGAAGAGGTGGTTCTGCCGTTAGGTTAGTGTTAGTTTTTGATAATTCTTTAGAAAACCAATTAAAAACAAATTAATCTTCAGGTGAAGTTCAATCTTCCGCAAAGAGGTGGATCTTCCACGAATAGGTGGATCTGCCGTTAGGTTAGTGTTGGTTTATGATATTTCTTTAGAAAACTAATTAAAAACAATTAAATCTTCATGTAAAGTTAAATTTTCACGTAAAGTTAAATCTTCCGCAAAGAAGTGGATCTTCCGCGAAGAGGTGGATCTGCCGTTAGGTTAGTGTTAGTTTATGATATTTCTTTAGAAAACCAATTAAAAACAATTTAATCTTCACGTAAAGTTAAATCTTCCGCAAACAGGTGGATCTTCCGCGAAGAGGTGGATCTGCCGTTAGGTTAGTCTTAGTTTTTGATATTTCTTTAGAAAACTAATTAAAAACAAATCAATCTTCACGTAAAGTTAAATCTTCCGCAAAGAGGTGGATCTTCCGCGAAGAGGTGGATCTGCCGTTAGGTTAGTGTTACTTTTTGATAATTCTTTAGAAAACCAATTAAAAACAAATTAATCTTCAGGTGAAGTTAAATCTTCCGCAAAGAGGTGGATCTTCCACGAATAGGTGGATCTGCCGTTAGGTTAGTGATAGTTTATGATATTTCTTTAGAAAACTAATTAAAAACAATTAAATCCTCATGTAAAGTTAAATTTTCACGTAAAGTTAAATTTTCCGCAAAGAAGTGGATCTTCCGCGAAGAGGTGGATCTGCCGTTAGGTTAGTGGTAGTTGTTGATATTTCTTTAGAAAACTAATTAAAAACAAATAAATCTTCTCTCGTAAAATTAAATCTTCACGTAAAGTTAAATCTTCCGCAAAGAGGTGGATCTTCCGCGAAGAGGTGGATCTGCCGTTAGGTTAGTGTTAGTTTATGATATTTCTTTAGGAAACTAATTAAAAACAATTTAATCTTCACGTAAAGTTAAATCTTCCGCAAAGAGGTGGATCTTCCGCGAAGAGGTGGATCTTTCGTGAAGAGGTGGATCTGCCGTTAGGTTAGTGTGAGTTTATGACATTTCTTTAGAAAACCAATTAAAAACTATTTAATCTTCACGTAAATATTAAATCTTCCGCAAACAGGTGGATCTGCCGTTAGGTTAGTGTTAGTTTTTGATATTTCTTTACAAAACTAATTAAAAACCAATAAATCTTCACGTAAAGTTAAATCTTCCGCAAAGAGGTGGATCTTCCACGAAGAGATGGATCTGCCGTTAGCTTAGTGTTAGTTTTTGATATTTCTTTAGAAAACTAATTAAAAACAATTAAATCTTCACGTAAAGTTAAATCTTCACGTAAAGTTAAAACTTCCGCAAAGAGGTGTATCTTCCGCGAAGAGGTGGAATAGCCGTTAGGTTAGTGGTAGGTTTTGATATTTCTTTAGAAAACTAATTAAAAACAAATAAATCTTCACGTAAAGTTAAATCTTCCGGAAAGAGGTGGATCTTCCGCGAAGAGGTGGATCTGCCGTTAGGTTAGTGTTAGTTTTTGATAATTATTTAGAAAACTAATTAAAAACAAATAAATCTTCACGTAAAGTTAAATCTTCCGCAAACAGGTGGATCTTCCACGAAGAGGTGGATCTGCCGTTAGGTTAGTGTTAGTTTTTGATATTTCTTTAGAAAACTAATTAAAAACAAATAAATCTTCACGTAAAGTTAAATCTTCCGCAAAGAGGCGGATCTTCCACGAAGAGGTGGATCTGCCGTTAGGTTAGTGTTAGTTTTTGATAATTATTTAGAAAACTAATTAAAAACAATTAAATCTTCACGTAAAGTTAAATCTTCACGTAAAGTTAAATCTTCCGCAAAGAGGTGGATCTTCCGCGAAGAGGTGGATCTGCCGTTAGGTTAGTGTTAGTTGTTGATATTTCTTTAGAAAACTAAATAAAAACAAATAAATCTTCTCGTAAAATTAAATCTTCACGTAAAGTTAAATCTTCCGCAAAGAGGTGGATCTTCCGCGAAGAGGTGGATCTGCCGTTAGGTTAGTGTTAGTTTTTGATATTTCTTTAGAAAACTAATTAAAAACAATTAAATCTTCATGTAAAGTTAAATTTTCACGTAAAGTTAAATCTTCCGCAAAGAAGTGGATCTTCCGCGAAGAGGTGGATCTGCCGTTAGGTTAGTGTTAGTTGTTGATATTTCTTTAGAAAACTAAATAAAAACAAATAAATCTTCTCGTAAAATTAAATCTTCACGTAAAGTTAAATCTTCCGCAAAGAGGTGGATCTTCCGCGAAGAGGTGGATCTGCCGTTAGGTTAGTGTTAGTTTTTGATATTTCTTTAGAAAACTAATTAAAAACAATTAAATCTTCATGTAAAGTTAAATTTTCACGTAAAGTTAAATCTTCCGCAAAGAAGTGGATCTTCCGCGAAGAGGTGGATCTGCCGTTAGGTTAGTGTTAGTTGTTGATATTTCTTGAGAAAACTAAATAAAAACAAATAAATCTTCTCGTAAAATTAAATCTTCACGTAAAGTTAAATCTTCCGCAAAGAGGTGGATCTTCCGCGAAGAGGTGGATCTGCCGTTAGGTTAGTGTTAGTTTTTGATATTTCTTTAGAAAACTAATTAAAAACAATTAAATCTTCATGTAAAGTTAAATTTTCACGTAAAGTTAAATCTTCCGCAAAGAAGTGGATCTTCCGCGAAGAGGTGGATCTGCCGTTAGGTTAGTGTTAGTTGTTGATATTTCTTTAGAAAACTAAATAAAAACAAATAAATCTTCTCGTAAAATTAAATCTTCACGTAAAGTTAAATCTTCCGCAAAGAGGTGGATCTTCCACGAAGAGATGGATCTGCCGTTAGCTTAGTGTTAGTTTTTGATATTTCTTTAGAAAACTAATTAAAAACAATTAAATCTTCACGTAAAGTTAAATCTTCACGTAAAGTTAAAACTTCCCCAAAGAGGTGTATCTTCCGCGAAGAGGTGGAATAGCCGTTAGGTTAGTGGTAGTTTTTGATATTTCTTTAGATAACTAATTAAAAACAAATAAATCTTCACGTGAAGTTAAATCTTCACGTAAAGTTAAATCTTCTGGAAAGAGGTGCATCTTCCGCGAAAAGGTGGATCTGCCGTTAGGTTAGTGTTAGTTTATGATATTTCTTTAGAAAACTAATTAAACACAATTTAATCTTCACGTAAAGTTAAATCTTCCGCAAACAGGTGGATCTTCCACGAAGAGGTGGATCTGCCGTTAGGTTAGTGTTAGTTTATGATATTTCTTTAGCAAACCAATTAAAAACAAATTAATCTTCAGGGAAAGTTAAATCTTCCGCAAAGAGGTGGATCTTCCGCGAAGAGGTGGATCTGCCGTTAGGATAGTGTTAGTTTTTGTTATTTCTTTAGAAAGCTAATTAAAAACAAATAAATCTTCACGTAAAGTTAAATCTTCCGCAAACAGGTGGATATTGCACGAAGAGGTGGATCTGCCGTTAGGTTAGTGTTAGTTTTTGTTATTTCTTTAGAAAACTAATTAAAAAAAAATAAATCTTCACGTAAAGTTAAAACTTCCGCAAAGAGGTTGATCTTTCGCGAAGATGTGGATCTGCCGTTAGGTTAGTGTTAGTATATGATATTTCTTTAGAAAACCAATTAAAAACAATTTAATCTTCACGTAAAGTTAAATCTTCCGCAAACAGGTGGATATTCCGCGAAGAGGTGGATCTGCCGTTAGGTTAGTGTTAGTTTTTGTTATTTCTTTAGAAAACTAATTAAAAACAAATAAATCTTCACGTAAAGTTAAATCTTCCGGAAAGAGGTGGATCTTTCGCGAAGAGGTGGATCTGCCGTTAGGTTAGTGTTAGTATATGATATTTCTTTAGAAAACCAATTGAAAACAATTTAATCTTTACGTGAAGTTAAATCTTCCGCAAACAGGTGGATCTTCCGCGAAGAGGTGGATCTGCCGTTAGGTTAGTGTTAGTATTTGATATTTCTTTAGAAAACTAATTAAAAACAAATCAATCTTCACGTAAAATTAAATCTTCCGCAAAGAGGTGGATCTTCCGCGAAGAGGTGGATCTGCCGTTAGGTTAGTGTTAGTTTTTGATAATTCTTTAGAAACCCAATTAAAAACAAATTAATCTTCAGGTAAAGTTAAATCTTCCGCAAAGAGGTGGATCTTCCACGAAGAGGTGAATCTGCCGTTAGGTTAGTGTTAGTTTTTGATATTTCTTTAGAAAACTAATTAAAAACAAATAAATCTTCACGTAAAGTTAAATCTTCACGTAAAGTTAAATCTTCCGCAAAGAGGTGGATCTTCCGCGAAGAGGTGGATCTGCCGTTAGGATAGTGTTAGTTTATGATATTTCTTTAGAAAACTAATTAAAAACAATTTAATCTTCACGTAAAGTTAAATCTTCCGCAAACAGGTGGATATTCCACGAAGAGGTGGATCTGCCGTTAGGTTAGTGTTAGTTTTTGTTATATCTTTAGAAAACTAATTAAAAACAAATAAATCTTCACGTAAAGTTAAATCTTCCGGAAAGAGGTGGATCTTTCGCGAAGAGGTGGATCTGCCGTTAGGTTAGTGTTAGTATATGATATTTCTTTAGAAAACCAATTGAAAACAATTTAATCTTTACGTGAAGTTAAATCTTCCGCAAACAGGTGGATCTTCCGCGAAGAGGTGGATCTGCCGTTAGGTTAGTGTTAGTATTTGATATTTCTTTAGAAAACTAATTAAAAACAAATCAATCTTCACATCAAGTTAAATCTTCCGCAAAGAGGTGGATCTTCCGCGAAGAGGTGGATCTGCCGTTAGGTTAGTGTTAGTTTTTGATAATTCTTTAGAAAACCAATTAAAAACAAATTAATCTTCAGGTAAAGTTAAATCTTCCGCAAAGAGGTGGATCTTCCACGAAGAGGTGGATCTGCCGTTAGGTTTGTGTTAGTTTTTGATATTTCTTTAGAAAACTAATTAAAAACAAATAAATCTTCACGTAAAGTTAAATCTTCCGCAAAGAGGTGGATCTTCCGCGAAGAGGTGGATCTGCCGTTAGGATAGTGTTAGTTTTTGTTATTTTGTTTAGAAAACTAATTAAAAACAAATAAATCTTCACGTAAAGTTAAATCTTCCGCAAACAGGTGGATATTCCACGAAGAGGTGGATCTGCCGTTAGGTTAGTGTTAGTTTTTGTTATTTCTTTAGAAAACTAATTAAAAACAAATAAATCTTCACGTAAAGTTAAATCTTCCGGAAAGAGGTGGATCTTTCGCGAAGAGGTGGATCTGCCGTTAGGTTAGTGTTAGTATATGATATTTCTTTAGAAAACCTATTGAAAACAATTTAATCTTTACGTGAAGTTAAATCTTCCGCAAACAGGTGGATCTTCCGCGAAGAGGTGGATCTGCCGTTAGGTTAGTGTTAGTTTTTGATAATTCTTTAGAAAACCAATTAAAAACAAATTAATCTTCAGGTAAAGTTAAATCTTCCGCAAAGAGGTGGATCTTCCACGTAGAGGTGGATCTGCCGTTAGGTTAGTGTTATTTTTTGATATTTCTTTAGAAAACTAATTAAAAACAAATAAATCTTCACGTAAAGTTAAATCTTCACGTAAAGTTAAATCTTCCGCAAAGAGGTGGATCTTCCGCGAAGAGGTGGATCTGCCGTTAGGATAGTGTTAGTTTATGATATTTCTTTAGAAAACTAATTAAAAACAATAGAATCTTCACGTAAAGTTAAATCTTCCGCAAACAGGTGGATATTCCACGAAGAGGTGGATCTGCCGTTAGGTTAGTGTTAGTTTTTGATATTTCTTTAGCAAACCAATTAAAAACAAATTAATCTTAAGGTAAAGTTAAATCTTCCGCAAAGAGGTGGATCTTCCGCGAAGAGGTGGATCTTTCGTGAAGAGGTGGATCTGCCTTTAGGTTAGTGTTAGTTTATGGCATTTCTTTAGAAAACATATTAAAAACTATTTAATCTTCACGTAAATATTAAATCTTCCGCAAACAGGTGGATATTCCACGAAGAGGTGGATCTGCCGTTAGGTTAGTGTTAGTTTTTGTTATTTCTTTAGAAAACTAATTAAAAACAAATAAATCTTCACGTAAAGTTAGATCTTCCGGAAAGAGGTGGATCTTTCGCGACGAGGTGGATCTGCCGTTAGGTTAGTGTTAGTATTTGATATTTCTTTAGAAAACTAATTAAAAACAAATCAATCTTGACATAAAGTTAAATCTTCCGCAAAGAGGTGGATCTTCCGCGAAGAGGTGGATCTGCCGTTAGGTTAGTGTTAGTTTTTGATAATTCTTTAGAAAACCAATTAAAAACAAATTAATCTTCAGGTAAAGTTAAATCTTCCGCAAAGAGGTGGATCTTCCACGAAGAGGTGGATCTGCCGTTAGGTTAGTGTTATTTTTTGATATTTCTTTAGAAAACTAATTAAAAACAAATAAATCTTCACGTAAAGTTAAATCTTCACGTAAAGTTAAATCTTCCGCAAAGAGGTGGATCTTCCGCGAAGAGGTGGATCTGCCGTTAGGATAGTGTTAGTTTATGATATTTCTTTAGAAAACTAATTAAAAACAATTTAATCTTCACGTAAAGTTAAATCTTCCGCAAACAGGTGGATATTCCGCGAAGAGGTGGATCTGCCGTTAGGTTAGTGTTAGTTTTTGATATATCTTTACAAAACTAATTAAAAACAAATAAATCTTCACGTAAAGTTAAATCTTCCGCAAAGAGGTGGATCTTTTACGAAGAGATGGATCTGCCGTTAGCTTAGTGTTAGTTTTTGATATTTCTTTAGGAAACTAATTAAAAACAAGTAAATCTTCTCGTAAAGTTAAATCTTCCGCAAAGAGGTGGATCTTCCACGAAGAGGTGGATCTGTCGTTAGGTTAGTGTTAGTTTTTGATATTTCTTTAGAAAACTAATTAAAAACAATTAAATCTTCACGTAAAGTTAAATCTTCACGTAAAGTTAAATCTTCCGCAAAGAGGTGGATCTTCCGCGAAGAGGTGGATCTGCCGTTAGGTTAGTGTTAGTTTTTGATATTTCTTTAGAAAACTAATTAAAAACAATTAAATCTTCACGTAAAGTTAAATCTTCACGTAAAGTTAAATCTTCCGCAAAGAGGTGGATCTTCCGCGAAGAGGTGGATCTGTCGTTAGGTTAGTGTTAGTTTTTGATATTTCTTTAGAAAACTAATTAAAAACAATTAAATCTTCACGTAAAGTTAAATCTTCACGTAAAGTTAAATCTTCCGCAAAGAGGTGGATCTTCCGCGAAGAGGTGGATCTGCCGTTAGGTTAGGGTTAGTTTATGATATTTCTTTAGAAAACCAATTAAAAACAATTTAATCTTCACGTAAAGTTAAATCTTCCGCCAACAGGTGGATCTTCCGTGAAGAGGTGGATCTCCACCTCTCAAAGATCCACCTCTTTGCTGAAGATTTAACTTTACGTGAGAATTACATTGTTTTTAATTGGTTTTCTAAAGAAATGTCATAAACTAACAATAACCTAACGGCAGATCCACCTCTTCACGAAAGATCCACCTGTTTGCGGAAGATTTAACTTTACGTGAAGATTTATTTGTTTTTAATTAGTTTTCTAAAGAAATAACAAAAACTAACACTAACCTAACGGCAGATCCACCTCTTCATGGAAGATCCACCTGTTTGCGAATGATTTAACTTTACGTGAAGTTTAAATTGTTTTAAAGTTAATTCTTCCGCAAACAGGTGGATCTTCCACGAAGAGGTGGATCTGCCGTTAGGTTAGTGTTAGTTTTTGATATTTCTTTAGAAAACTATTTAAAAACAAATAAATCTTCACGTAAAGTTAAATCTTCCGCAAAGAGGTGGATCTTCCACGAAGAGGTGGATCTGCCGTTAGGTTAGTGTTAGTTTTTAATATTTCTTTAGAAAACTAATTAAAAACAAATAAATCTTCACGTAAAGTTAAATCTTCACGTAAAGTTAAATCTTCACGTAAAGTTAAATCTTCCGCAAGGAGGTGGATCTTCCGCGAAGAGGTGGATCTGCCGTTAGGTTAGTGTTGGTTTTTGATGTTTCTTTAGAAAATTAATTAAAACCAAATAAATCTGCACGTAAAGTTAAATCTTCACGTAAAGTTAAATCTTCCGCAAAGAGGTGGATCTTCCGCGAAGAGGTGGATCTGCCGTTAGGTTAGTGTTAGTTTACGATATTTCTTTAGAAAACTAATTAAAGACAATTTAATCTTCACGTAAAGTTAAATCTTCCGCAAACAGGTGGATCTTCCACGATGAGGTGGATCTGCCGTTAGGTTAGTGTTAGTTTTTGTTATTTCTTTAGAAAACTAATTAAAAACAAATCAATCTTCACGTAAAGTTAAATCTTCCGCAAAGAGGTGGATCTTCCACGAAGAGGTGGATCTGCCGTTAGGTTAGTGTTAGTTTACGATATTTCTTTAGAAAACAATTTAAAAACAATTTAATCTTCACGTAAAGTTATATCTTCCGCAAACAGGTGGATCTTCCGTGAAGAGGTGGATCTCCACCTCTCAAAGATCCACCTGTTTGCGGAAGATTTAACTTTACGTGAACATTTATTTGTTTTTAATTAGTTTTCTAAAGAAATATCAAAAACTAACACTAACCTAACGGCAGATCCACCTCTTCGCGGAAGATCCACCTGTTTGCAGAAGATTTAACTTTACGTGAGAATTACATTGTTTTTAATTGGTTTTCTAAAGAAATGTCATAAACTAACAATAACCTAACGGCAGATCCACCTCTTCACGAAAGATCCACCTCATCGCGGAAGATCCACCTGTTTGCGGAAGATTTAACTTTACGTGAAGATTTAATTGTTTTTAATTAGTTTTCTAAAGAAATAACAAAAACTAACACTAACCTAACGGCAGATCCACCTCTTCGTGGAAGATCCACCTGTTTGCGAATGATTTAACTTTACGCGAAGTTTAAATTGTTTTAAAGTTAATTCTTCCGCAAACAGGTGGATCTTCCACGAAGAGGTGGATCTGCCGTTAGGTTAGTGTTAGTTTTTGATATTTCTTTAGAAAACTATTTAAAAACAAATAAATCTTCACGTAAAGTTAAATCTTCACGTAAAGTTAAATCTTCACGTAAAGTTAAATCTTCCGCAAAGAGGTGGATCTTCCGCGAAGAGGTGGATCTGCCGCTAGGTTAGTGTTAGTTTACGATATTTCTTTAGAAAACTAATTAAAGACAATTTAATCTTCACGTAAAGTTAAATCTTCCGCAAACAGGTGGATCTTCCACGATGAGATGGATCTGCCGTTAGGTTAGTGTTAGTTTTTGTTATTTCTTTAGAAAACTAATTAAAAACAAATCAATCTTCACGTAAAGTTAAATCTTCCGCAAAGAGGTGGATCTTCCACGAAGAAGTGGATCTGCCGTTAGGTTAGTGTTAGTTTACGATATTTCTTTAGAAAACCATTTAAAAACAATTTAATCTTCACGTAAAGTTAAATCTTCCGCAAACAGGTGGATCTTCCGTGAAGAGGTGGATCTCCACCTCTCAAAGATCCACCTCTTTGCGGAAGATTTAACTTTACGTGAACATTTATTTGTTTTTAATTAGTTTTCTAAAGAAATATCAAAAACTAACACTAACCTAACGGCAGATCCACCTCTTCGCGGAAGATCCACCTGTTTGCAGAAGATTTAACTTTACGTGAGAATTAAATTGTTTTTAATTGGTTTTCTAAAGAAATGTCATAAACTAACAATAACCTAACGGCAGATCCATCTCTTCACGAAAGATCCACCTCATCGCGGAAGATCCACCTGTTTGCGGAAGATTTAACTTTACGTGAAGATTTAATTGTTTTTAATTCGTTTTCTAAAGAAATAACAAAAACTAACACTAACCTAACGGCAGATCCACCTCTTCGTGGAAGATCCACCTGTTTGCGAAAGATTTAACTTTACGTGAAGATTTATTTGTTTTTAATTAGTTTTCTAAAGAAATAACAAAAACTAACGCTAACCTAACGGCAGATCCACCTCTTCGTGGAAGATCCACCTGTTTGCGAATGATTTAACTTTACGTGAAGTTTAAATTGTTTTAAAGTTAATTCTTCCGCAAACAGGTGGATCTTCCGCGAAGAGGTGGATCTGCCGTTAGGTTAGTGTTAGTATTTGATATTTCTTTAGAAAACTAATTAAAAACAAATCAATCTTCACATAAAGTTAAATCTTCCGCAAAGAGGTGGATCTTCCGCGAAGAGGTGGATCTGCCGTTAGGTTAGTGTTAGTTTTTGATAATTCTTTAGAAAACCAATTAAAAACAAATTAATCTTCAGGTAAAGTTAAATCTTCCGCAAAGAGGTGGATCTTCCACGAAGAGGTGGATCTGCCGTTAGGTTAGTGTTAGTTTTTGATATTTCTTTAGAAAACTAATTAAAAACAAATAAATCTTCACGTAAAGTTAAATCATCACGTAAAGTTAAATCTTCCGCAAAGAGGTGGATCTTCCGCGAAGAGGTGGATCTGCCGTTAGGTTAGTGTTAGTTTTTGATATTTCTTTAGAAAACTAATTAAGAACAAATAAATCATCACGTAAATTTAAATCTGCCGCAAAAAGGTGGATCTTCCGCGAAGAGGTGGATCTGCCGTTAGGTTAGTGTTAGTTTACGATATTTCTTTAGAAAACTAATTAAAGACAATTTAATCTTCACGTAAAGTTAAATCTTCCGCAAACAGGTGGATCTTCCACGATGAGGTGGATCTGCCGTTAGGTTAGTGTTAGTTTTTGATATTTCTTTAGAAAACCAATTAAAAATAAGTAAATCTTCACGTAAAGTTAAATCTTCACGTAAAGTTAAACTTCCGCAAAGAGGTGGATCTTCAGCGAAGAGGTAGATCTGCCGTTAGGTTAGTGTTAGTTGTTGATATTTCTTTAGAAAACCATTTAAAAACAAGTAAATCTTCACGTAAAGTTACATCTTCACGTAATGTTAAATCTTCCGCAAAGAGGTGGAACTTCCGCGAAGAGGTGGATCTGCCGTTAGGTTAGTGTTAGTTTACGATATTTCTTTAGAAAACTAATTAAAGACAATTTAATCTTCACGTAAAGTTAAATCTTCCGCAAACAGGTGGATCTTCCACGATGAGGTGGATCTGCCGTTAGGTTAGTGTTAGTTTTTGTTATTTCTTTAGAAAACTAATTAAAAACAAATAAATCTTCACGTAAAGTTAAATCTTCCGCAAACAGGTGGATATTCCACGAAGAGGTGGATCTGCCGTTAGGTTAGTGTTAGTTTTTGTTATTTCTTTAGAAAACTAATTAAAAACAAATAAATCTTCACGTAAAGTTAAAACTTCCGCAAAGAGGTGTATCTTTCGCGAAGATGTTGATCTGCCGTTAGGGTAGTGTTAGTATATGATATTTCTTTAGAAAACCAATTAAAAACAATTTAATCTTCACGTAAAGTTAAATCTTCCGCAAACAAGTGGATATTCCACGAAGAGGTGGATCTGCCGTTAGGTTAGTGTTAGTTTTTGTTATATCTTTAGAAAACTAATTAAAAACAAATAAATCTTCACGTAAAGTTAAATCTTCCGGAAAGAGGTGGATCTTTCGCGAAGAGGTGGATCTGCCGTTAGGTTAGTGTTAGTATATGATATTTCTTTAGAAAACCAATTGAAAACAATTTAATCTTTACGTGAAGTTAAATCTTCCGCAAACAGGTGGATCTTCCGCGAAGAGGTGGATCTGCCGTTAGGTTAGTGTTAGTATTTGATATTTCTTTAGAAAACTAATTAAAAACAAATCAATCTACACGTAAAGTTAAATCTTCCGCAAAGAGGTGGATCTTCCGCGAAGAGGTGGATCTGCCGTTAGGTTAGTGTTAGTTTTTGATAATTATTTAGAAAACCAATTAAAAACAAATTAATCTTCAGGTAAAGTTAAATCTTCCGCAAAGAGGTGGATCTTCCACGAAGAGGTGGATCTGCGGTTAGGTTAGTGTTAGTTTTTGATATTTCTTTAGAAAACTAATTAAAAACAAATAAATCTTCACTTAAAGTTAAATCTTCAAGTAAAGTTGTATCTTCCGCAAAGAGGTGGATCTTCCGCGAAGAGGTGGATCTGCCGTTAGGATATTGTTAGTTTTTGTTATTTCTTTAGAAAGCTAATTAAAAACAAATAAATCTTCACGTAAAGTTAAATCTTCCGCAAACAGGTGGATATTCCACGAAGAGGTGGATCAGCCGTTAGGTTAGTGTTAGTTTTTGTTATTTCTTTAGAAAACTAATTAAAAACAAATAAATCTTCACGTAAAGTTAAAACTTCCGCAAAGAGGTGGATCTTTCGCGAAGATGTGGATCTGCCGTTAGGTTAGTGTTAGTATATGATATTTCTTTAGAAAACCAATTAAAAACAATTTAATCTTCACGTAAAGTTAAATCTTCCGCAAACAGGTGGATATTCCACGAAGAGGTGGATCTGCCGTTAGGTTAGTGTTAGTATATGATATTTCTTTAGAAAACCAATTGAAAACAATTTAATCTTTACGTGAAGTTAAATCTTCCGCAAACAGGTAGATCTTCCGCGAAGAGGTGGATCTGCCGTTAGGTTAGTGTTAGTATTTGATATTTCTTTAGAAAACTAATTAAAAACAAATCAATCTTCACGTAAAGTTAAATCTTCCGCAAAGAGGTGGATCTTCCGCGAAGAGGTGGATCTGCCGTTAGGTTAGTGTTAGTTTTTGATAATTCTTTAGAAAACCAATTAAAAACAAATTAATCTTCAGGTAAAGTTAAATCTTCCGCAAACAGGTGGATCTTCCACGAAGAGGTGGATCTGCCGTTAGGTTAGTGTTAGTTTTTGTTATTTCTTTAGAAAACTAATTAAAAACAAATAAATCTTCACGTAAAGTTAAATCTTCCGGAAAGAGGTGGATCTTTCGCGAAGAGGTGGATCTGCCGTTAGGTTAGTGTTAGTATATGATATTTCTTTAGAAAACCAATTGAAAACAATTTAATCTTTACGTGAAGTTAAATCTTCCGCAAACAGGTGGATCTTCCGCGAAGAGGTGGATCTGCCGTTAGGTTAGTGTTAGTTTACGATATTTCTTTAGAAAACTAATTAAAGACAATTTAATCTTCACGTAAAGTTAAATCTTCCGCAAACAGGTGGATCTTCCCCGATGAGGTGGATCTGCCGTTAGGTTAGTGTTAGTTTTTGTTATTTCTTTAGAAAACTAATTAAAAACAAATAAATCTTCACGTAAAGTTAAATCTTCCGCAAACAGGTGGATATTCCACGAAGAGGTGAATCTGCCGTTAGGTTAGTGTTAGTTTTTGTTATTTCTTTAGAAAACTAATTAAAAACAAATAAATCTTCACGTAAAGTTAAAACTTCCGCAAAGAGGTGTATCTTTCGCGAAGATGTTGATCTGCCGTTAGGTTAGTGTTAGTATATGATATTTCTTTAGAAAACCAATTAAAAACAATTTAATCTTCACGTAAAGTTAAATCTTCCGCAAACAAGTGGATATTCCACGAAGAGGTGGATCTGCCGTTAGGTTAGTGTTAGTTTTTGTTATTTCTTTAGAAAACTAATTAAAAACAAATAAATCTTCACGTAAAGTTAAATCTTCCGGAAAGAGGTGGATCTTTCGCGAAGAGGTGGATCTGCCGTTAGGTTAGACTTAGTATATGATATTTCTTTAGAAAACCAATTGAAAACAATTTAATCTTTACGTGAAGTTAAATCTTCCGCAAACAGGTTGATCTTCCGCGAAGAGGTGGATCTGCCGTTAGGTTAGTGTTAGTATTTGATATTTCTTTAGAAAACTAATTAAAAACAAATCAATCTTCACGTAAAGTTAAATCTTCCGCAAAGAGGTGGATCTTCTGCGAAGAGGTGGATCTGCCGTTAGGTTAGTGTTAGTTTTTGATAATTCTTTAGAAAACCAATTAAAAACAAATTAATCTTCAGGTAAAGTTAAATCTTCCGCAAAGAGGTGGATCTTCCACGAAGAGGTGGATCTGCGGTTAGGTTAGTGTTAGTTTTTGATATTTCTTTAGAAAACTAATTAAAAACAAATAAATCTTCACTTAAAGTTAAATCTTCACGTAAAGTTATATCTTCCGCAAAGAGGTGGATCTTCCGCGAAGAGGTGGATCTGCCGTTAGGATAGTGTTAGTTTTTGTTATTTCTTTAGAAAGCTAATTAAAAACAAATATATCTTCACGTAAAGTTAAAACTTCCGCAAAGAGGTGGATCTTTCGCGAAGATGTGGATCTGCCGTTAGGTTAGTGTTAGTATATGATATTTCTTTAGAAAACCAATTAAAAACAATTTAATCTTCACGTAAAGTTAAATCTTCCGCAAACAGGTGGATATTCCACGAAGAGGTGGATCTGCCGTTAGGTTAGTGTTAGTTTTTGTTATTTCTTTAGAAAACTAATTAAAAACAAATAAATCTTCACGTAAAGTTAAATCTTCCGGAAAGAGGTGGATCTTTCGCGAAGAGGTGGATCTGCCGTTAGGTTAGTGTTAGTTTTTGATATTTCTTTAGAAAACTAATTAAAAACAAATAAATCTTCACGTAAAGTTAAATCTTCCGCAAAGAGGTGGATCTTCCGCGAAGAGGTGGATCTGCCGTTAGGTTAGTGTTAGATTTTGATAATTCTTTAGAAAACCAATTAAAAACAAATTAATCTTCAAGTAAAGTTAAATCTTCCGCAAAGAGGTGGATCTTCCACGAAGAGGTGGATCTGCCGTTAGGTTAGTGTTAGTTTTTGATATTTCTTTAGAAAACTAATTAAAAACAAATAAATCTTCACGTAAAGTTAAATCTTCACGTAAAGTTAAATCTTCCGCAAAGAGGTGGATCTTCCGCGAAGAGGTGGATCTGCCGTTAGGATAGTGTTAGTTTATGATATTTCTTTAGAAAACTAATTAAAAACAAATCAATCTTCACGTAAAGTTAAATCTTCCGCAAACAGGTGGATCTTCCGCGAAGAGGTGGATCTGCCGTTAGGTTAGTGTTAGTTTTTGATATTTCTTTAGAAAACCATTTAAAAACAAGTTAATCTTCACGTAAAGTTACATCTTCACGTAAAGTTAAATCTTCCGCAAAGAGGTGGATCTTCCGCGAAGAGGTGGATCTGCCGTTAGGTTAGTGTTAGTTTTTGATGTTTCTTTAGAAAATTAATTAAAAACAAATAAATCTGCACGTAAAGTTAAATCTTCACGTAAAGTTAAATCTTCCGCAAAGAGGTGCATCTTCCGCGAAGAGGTGGATCTGCCGTTAGGTTAGTGTTAGTTTACGATATTTCTTTAGAAAACTAATTAAAGACAATTTAATCTTCACGTAAAGTTAAATCTTCCGCAAACAGGTGGATCTTCCGCGAAGAGGTGGATCTGCCGTTAGGTTAGTGTTAGTTTTTGATAATTCTTTAGAAAACCAATTAAAAACAATTTAATCTTCACGTAAAGTTAAATCTTCCGCAAACAGGTGGATATTCCACGAAGAGGTGGATCTGCCGTTAGGTTAGTGTTAGTTTTTGTTATTTCTTTAGAAAACTAATTAAAAACAAATAAATCTTCACGTAAAGTTAAATCTTCCGGAAAGAGGTGGATCTTTCGCGAAGAGGTGGATCTGCCGTTAGGTTAGTGTTAGTATATGATATTTCTTTAGAAAACCAATTGAAAACAATTTAATCTTTACGTGAAGTTAAATCTTCCGCAAACAGGTGGATCTTCCGCGAAGAGGTGGATCTGCCGTTAGGTTAGTGTTAGTATTTGATATTTCTTTAGAAAACTAATTAAAAAGAAATCAATCTTCACGTAAAGTTAAATCTTCCGCAAAGAGGTGGATCTTCCGCGAAGAGGTGGATCTGCCGTTAGGTTAGTGTTAGTTTTTGATAATTATTTAGAAAACCAATTAAAAACAAATTAATCTTCAGGTAAAGTTAAATCTTCCGCAAAGAGGTGGATCTTCCACGAAGAGGTGGATCTGCGGTTAGGTTAGTGTTAGTTTTTGATATTTCTTTAGAAAACTAATTAAAAACAAATAAATCTTCACTTAAAGTTAAATCTTCAAGTAAAGTTGTATCTTCCGCAAAGAGGTGGATCTTCCGCGAAGAGGTGGATCTGCCGTTAGGATATTGTTAGTTTTTGTTATTTCTTTAGAAAGCTAATTAAAAACAAATAAATCTTCACGTAAAGTTAAATCTTCCGCAAACAGGTGGATATTCCACGAAGAGGTGGATCAGCCGTTAGGTTAGTGTTAGTTTTTGTTATTTCTTTAGAAAACTAATTAAAAACAAATAAATCTTCACGTAAAGTTAAAACTTCCGCAAAGAGGTGGATCTTTCGCGAAGATGTGGATCTGCCGTTAGGTTAGTGTTAGTATATGATATTTCTTTAGAAAACCAATTAAAAACAATTTAATCTTCACGTAAAGTTAAATCTTCCGCAAAGAGGTGTATATTCCACGAAGATGTGGATCTGCCGTTAGGTTAGTGTTAGTTTTTGTTATTTCTTTAGAAAACTAATTAAAAACAAATAAATCTTCACGTAAAGTTAAATCTTCCGGAAAGAGGTGGATCTTTCGCTAAGAGGTGGATCTGCCGTTAGGTTAGTGTTAGTATATGATATTTCTTTAGAAAACCAATTGAAAACAATTTAATCTTTACGTGAAGTTAAATCTTCCGCAAACAGGTAGATCTTCCGCGAAGAGGTGGATCTGCCGTTAGGTTAGTGTTAGTATTTGATATTTCTTTAGAAAACTAATTAAAAACAAATCAATCTTCACGTAAAGTTAAATCTTCCGCAAAGAGGTGGATCTTCCGCGAAGAGGTGGATCTGCCGTTAGGTTAGTGTTAGTTTTTGATAATTCTTTAGAAAACCAATTAAAAACAAATTAATCTTCAGGTAAAGTTAAATCTTCCGCAAACAGGTGGATATTCCACGAAGAGGTGGATCTGCCGTTAGGTTAGTGTTAGTTTTTGTTATTTCTTTAGAAAACTAATTAAAAACAAATAAATCTTCACGTAAAGTTAAATCTTCCGGAAAGAGGTGGATCTTTCGCGAAGAGGTGGATCTGCCGTTAGGTTAGTGTTAGTATATGATATTTCTTTAGAAAACCAATTGAAAACAATTTAATCTTTACGTGAAGTTAAATCTTCCGCAAACAGGTGGATCTTCCGCGAAGAGGTGGATCTGCCGTTAGGTTAGTGTTAGTTTACGATATTTCTTTAGAAAACTAATTAAAGACAATTTAATCTTCACGTAAAGTTAAATCTTCCGCAAACAGGTGGATCTTCCCCGATGAGGTGGATCTGCCGTTAGGTTAGTGTTAGTTTTTGTTATTTCTTTAGAAAACTAATTAAAAACAAATAAATCTTCACGTAAAGTTAAATCTTCCGCAAACAGGTGGATATTCCACGAAGAGGTGAATCTGCCGTTAGGTTAGTGTTAGTTTTTGTTATTTCTTTAGAAAACTAATTAAAAACAAATAAATCTTCACGTAAAGTTAAAACTTCCGCAAAGAGGTGTATCTTTCGCGAAGATGTTGATCTGCCGTTAGGTTAGTGTTAGTATATGATATTTCTTTAGAAAACCAATTAAAAACAATTTAATCTTCACGTAAAGTTAAATCTTCCGCAAACAAGTGGATATTCCACGAAGAGGTGGATCTGCCGTTAGGTTAGTGTTAGTTTTTGTTATTTCTTTAGAAAACTAATTAAAAACAAATAAATCTTCACGTAAAGTTAAATCTTCCGGAAAGAGGTGGATCTTTCGCGAAGAGGTGGATCTGCCGTTAGGTTAGAGTTAGTATATGATATTTCTTTAGAAAACCAATTGAAAACAATTTAATCTTTACGTGAAGTTAAATCTTCCGCAAACAGGTTGATCTTCCGCGAAGAGGTGGATCTGCCGTTAGGTTAGTGTTAGTATTTGATATTTCTTTAGAAAACTAATTAAAAACAAATCAATCTTCACGTAAAGTTAAATCTTCCGCAAAGAGGTGGATCTTCTGCGAAGAGGTGGATCTGCCGTTAGGTTAGTGTTAGTTTTTGATAATTCTTTAGAAAACCAATTAAAAACAAATTAATCTTCAGGTAAAGTTAAATCTTCCGCAAAGAGGTGGATCTTCCACGAAGAGGTGGATCTGCGGTTAGGTTAGTGTTAGTTTTTGATATTTCTTTAGAAAACTAATTAAAAACAAATAAATCTTCACTTAAAGTTAAATCTTCCGCAAACAGGTGGATATTCCACGAAGAGGTGGATCTGCCGTTAGGTTAGTGTTAGTTTTTGTTATTTCTTTAGAAAACTAATTAAAAACAAATAAATCTTCACGTAAAGTTAAATCTTCCGGAAAGAGGTGGATCTTTCGCGAAGAGGTGGATCTGCCGTTAGGTTAGTGTTAGTTTTTGTTATTTCTTTAAAAAACTAATTAAAAACAAATAAATCTTCACGTAAAGTTAAATCTTCCGCAAAGAGGTGGATCTTCCGCGAAGAGGTGGATCTGCCGTTAGGTTAGTGTTAGATTTTGATAATTCTTTAGAAAACCAATTAAAAACAAATTAATCTTCAAGTAAAGTTAAATCTTCCGCAAAGAGGTGGATCTTCCACGAAGAGGTGGATCTGCCGTTAGGTTAGTGTTAGTTTTTGATATTTCTTTAGAAAACTAATTAAAAACAAATAAATCTTCACGTAAAGTTAAATCTTCACGTAAAGTTAAATCTTCCGCAAAGAGGTGGATCTTCCGCGAAGAGGTGGATCTGCCGTTAGGATAGTGTTAGTTTATGATATTTCTTTAGAAAACTAATTAAAAACAAATCAATCTTCACGTAAAGTTAAATCTTCCGCAAACAGGTGGATCTTCCGCGAAGAGGTGGATCTGCCGTTAGGTTAGTGTTAGTTTTTGATATTTCTTTAGAAAACCATTTAAAAACAAGTTAATCTTCACGTAAAGTTACATCTTCACGTAAAGTTAAATCTTCCGCAAAGAGGTGGATCTTCCGCGAAGAGGTGGATCTGCCGTTAGGTTAGTGTTAGTTTTTGATGTTTCTTTAGAAAATTAATTAAAAACAAATAAATCTGCACGTAAAGTTAAATCTTCACGTAAAGTTAAATCTTCCGCAAAGAGGTGCATCTTCCGCGAAGAGGTGGATCTGCCGTTAGGTTAGTGTTAGTTTACGATATTTCTTTAGAAAACTAATTAAAGACAATTTAATCTTCACGTAAAGTTAAATCTTCCGCAAACAGGTGGATCTTCCGCGAAGAGGTGGATCTGCCGTTAGGTTAGTGTTAGTTTTTGATAATTCTTTAGAAAACCAATTAAAAACAATTTAATCTTCACGTAAAGTTAAATCTTCCGCAAACAGGTGGATATTCCACGAAGAGGTGGATCTGCCGTTAGGTTAGTGTTAGTTTTTGTTATTTCTTTAGAAAACTAATTAAAAACAAATAAATCTTCACGTAAAGTTAAATCTTCCGGAAAGAGGTGGATCTTTCGCGAAGAGGTGGATCTGCCGTTAGGTTAGTGTTAGTATATGATATTTCTTTAGAAAACCAATTGAAAACAATTTAATCTTTACGTGAAGTTAAATCTTCCGCAAACAGGTGGATCTTCCGCGAAGAGGTGGATCTGCCGTTAGGTTAGTGTTAGTATTTGATATTTCTTTAGAAAACTAATTAAAAAGAAATCAATCTTCACGTAAAGTTAAATCTTCCGCAAAGAGGTGGATCTTCCGCGAAGAGGTGGATCTGCCGTTAGGTTAGTGTTAGTTTTTGATAATTATTTAGAAAACCAATTAAAAACAAATTAATCTTCAGGTAAAGTTAAATCTTCCGCAAAGAGGTGGATCTTCCACGAAGAGGTGGATCTGCGGTTAGGTTAGTGTTAGTTTTTGATATTTCTTTAGAAAACTAATTAAAAACAAATAAATCTTCACTTAAAGTTAAATCTTCAAGTAAAGTTGTATCTTCCGCAAAGAGGTGGATCTTCCGCGAAGAGGTGGATCTGCCGTTAGGATATTGTTAGTTTTTGTTATTTCTTTAGAAAGCTAATTAAAAACAAATAAATCTTCACGTAAAGTTAAATCTTCCGCAAACAGGTGGATATTCCACGAAGAGGTGGATCAGCCGTTAGGTTAGTGTTAGTTTTTGTTATTTCTTTAGAAAACTAATTAAAAACAAATAAATCTTCACGTAAAGTTATATCTTCCGCAAAGAGGTGGATCTTTCGCGAAGATGTGGATCTGCCGTTAGGTTAGTGTTAGTATATGATATTTCTTTAGAAAACCAATTAAAAACAATTTAATCTTCACGTAAAGTTAAATCTTCCGCAAACAGGTGTATATTCCACGAAGAGGTGGATCTGCCGTTAGGTTAGTGTTAGTTTTTGTTATTTCTTTAGAAAACTAATTAAAAACAAATAAATCTTCACGTAAAGTTAAATCTTCCGGAAAGAGGTGGATCTTTCGCGAAGAGGTGGATCTGCCGTTAGGTTAGTGTTAGTATATGATATTTCTTTAGAAAACCAATTGAAAACAATTTAATCTTTACGTGAAGTTAAATCTTCCGCAAACAGGTAGATCTTCCGCGAAGAGGTGGATCTGCCGTTAGGTTAGTGTTAGTATTTGATATTTCTTTAGAAAACTAATTAAAAACAAATCAATCTTCACGTAAAGTTAAATCTTCCGCAAAGAGGTGGATCTTCCGCGAAGAGGTGGATCTGCCGTTAGGTTAGTGTTAGTTTTTGATAATTCTTTAGAAAACCAATTAAAAACAAATTAATCTTCAGGTAAAGTTAAATCTTCCGCAAACAGGTGGATATTCCACGAAGAGGTGGATCTGCCGTTAGGTTAGTGTTAGTTTTTGTTATTTCTTTAGAAAACTAATTAAAAACAAATAAATCTTCACGTAAAGTTAAAACTTCCGCAAAGAGGTGTATCTTTCGCGAAGATGTTGATCTGCCGTTAGGTTAGTGTTAGTATATGATATTTCTTTAGAAAACCAATTAAAAACAATTTAATCTTCACGTAAAGTTAAATCTTCCGCAAACAAGTGGATATTCCACGAAGAGGTGGATCTGCCGTTAGGTTAGTGTTAGTTTTTGTTATTTCTTTAGAAAACTAATTAAAAACAAATAAATCTTCACGTAAAGTTAAATCTTCCGGAAAGAGGTGGATCTTTCGCGAAGAGGTGGATCTGCCGTTAGGTTAGAGTTAGTATATGATATTTCTTTAGAAAACCAATTGAAAACAATTTAATCTTTACGTGAAGTTAAATCTTCTGCAAACAGGTTGATCTTCCGCGAAGAGGTGGATCTGCCGTTAGGTTAGTGTTAGTATTTGATATTTCTTTAGAAAACTAATTAAAAACAAATCAATCTTCACGTAAAGTTAAATCTTCCGCAAAGAGGTGGATCTTCTGCGAAGAGGTGGATCTGCCGTTAGGTTAGTGTTAGTTTTTGATAATTCTTTAGAAAACCAATTAAAAACAAATTAATCTTCAGGTAAAGTTAAATCTTCCGCAAAGAGGTGGATCTTCCACGAAGAGGTGGATCTGCGGTTAGGTTAGTGTTAGTTTTTGATATTTCTTTAGAAAACTAATTAAAAACAAATAAATCTTCACTTAAAGTTAAATCTTCACGTAAAGTTATATCTTCCGCAAAGAGGTGGATCTTCCGCGAAGAGGTGGATCTGCCGTTAGGATAGTGTTAGTTTTTGTTATTTCTTTAGAAAGCTAATTAAAAACAAATATATCTTCACGTAAAGTTAAAACTTCCGCAAAGAGGTGGATCTTTCGCGAAGATGTGGATCTGCCGTTAGGTTAGTGTTAGTATATGATATTTCTTTAGAAAACCAATTAAAAACAATTTAATCTTCACGTAAAGTTAAATCTTCCGCAAACAGGTGGATATTCCACGAAGAGGTGGATCTGCCGTTAGGTTAGTGTTAGTTTTTGTTATTTCTTTAGAAAACTAATTAAAAACAAATAAATCTTCACGTAAAGTTAAATCTTCCGGAAAGAGGTGGATCTTTCGCGAAGAGGTGGATCTGCCGTTAGGTTAGTGTTAGTTTTTGTTATTTCTTTAAAAAACTAATTAAAAACAAATAAATCTTCACGTAAAGTTAAATCTTCCGCAAAGAGGTGGATCTTCCGCGAAGAGGTGGATCTGCCGTTAGGTTAGTGTTAGATTTTGATAATTCTTTAGAAAACCAATTAAAAACAAATTAATCTTCAAGTAAAGTTAAATCTTCCGCAAAGAGGTGGATCTTCCACGAAGAGGTGGATCTGCCGTTAGGTTAGTGTTAGTTTTTGATATTTCTTTAGAAAACTAATTAAAAACAAATAAATCTTCACGTAAAGTTAAATCTTCACGTAAAGTTAAATCTTCCGCAAAGAGGTGGATCTTCCGCGAAGAGGTGGATCTGCCGTTAGGATAGTGTTAGTTTATGATATTTCTTTAGAAAACTAATTAAAAACAAATCAATCTTCACGTAAAGTTAAATCTTCCGCAAACAGGTGGATCTTCCGCGAAGAGGTGGATCTGCCGTTAGGTTAGTGTTAGTTTTTGATATTTCTTTAGAAAACCATTTAAAAACAAGTTAATCTTCACGTAAAGTTACATCTTCACGTAAAGTTAAATCTTCCGCAAAGAGGTGGATCTTCCGCGAAGAGGTGGATCTGCCGTTAGGTTAGTGTTAGTTTTTGATGTTTCTTTAGAAAATTAATTAAAAACAAATAAATCTGCACGTAAAGTTAAATCTTCACGTAAAGTTAAATCTTCCGCAAAGAGGTGCATCTTCCGCGAAGAGGTGGATCTGCCGTTAGGTTAGTGTTAGTTTACGATATTTCTTTAGAAAACTAATTAAAGACAATTTAATCTTCACGTAAAGTTAAATCTTCCGCAAACAGGTGGATCTTCCGCGAAGAGGTGGATCTGCCGTTAGGTTAGTGTTAGTTTTTGATAATTCTTTAGAAAACCAATTAAAAACAATTTAATCTTCACGTAAAGTTAAATCTTCCGCAAACAGGTGGATATTCCACGAAGAGGTGGATCTGCCGTTAGGTTAGTGTTAGTTTTTGTTATTTCTTTAGAAAACTAATTAAAAACAAATAAATCTTCACGTAAAGTTAAATCTTCCGGAAAGAGGTGGATCTTTCGCGAAGAGGTGGATCTGCCGTTAGGTTAGTGTTAGTATATGATATTTCTTTAGAAAACCAATTGAAAACAATTTAATCTTTACGTGAAGTTAAATCTTCCGCAAATAGGTGGATCTTCCGCGAAGAGGTGGATCTGCCGTTAGGTTAGTGTTAGTATTTGATATTTCTTTAGAAAACTAATTAAAAACAAATAAATCTTCACATAAAGTTAAATCTTCCGCAAAGAGGTGGATCTTCCGCGAAGAGGTGGATCTGCCGTTAGGTTAGTGTTAGTTTTTGATAATTCTTTAGAAAACCAATTAAAAACAAATTAATCTTCAGGTAAAGTTAAATCTTCCGCAAAGAGGTGGATCTTCCACGAAGAGGTGGATCTGCCGTTAGGTTAGTGTTATTTTTTGATATTTCTTTAGAAAACTAATTAAAAACAAATAAATCTTCACGTAAAGTTAAATCTTCCGGAAAGAGGTGGATCTTTCGCGAAGAGGTGGATCTGCCGTTAGGTTAGTGTTAGTTTACGATATTTCTTTAGAAAACTAATTAAAGACAATTTAATCTTCACGTAAAGTTAAATCTTCCGCAAACAGGTGGATCTTCCGCGAAGAGGTGGATCTGCCGTTAGGTTAGTGTTAGTTTTTGATAATTCTTTAGAAAACCAATTAAAAACAATTTAATCTTCACGTAAAGTTAAATCTTCCGCAAACAGGTGGATATTCCACGAAGAGGTGGATCTGCCGTTAGGTTAGTGTTAGTTTTTGTTATTTCTTTAGAAAACTAATTAAAAACAATTTAATCTTTACGTGAAGTTAAATCTTCCGCAAACAGGTGGATCTTCCGCGAAGAGGTGGATCTGCCGTTAGGTTAGTGTTAGTTTTTGATAATTCTTTAGAAAACCAATTAAAAACAAATTAATCTTCAGGTAAAGTTAAATCTTCCGCAAAGAGGTGGATCTTCCACGTAGAGGTGGATCTGCCGTTAGGTTAGTGTTATTTTTTGATATTTCTTTAGAAAACTAATTAAAAACAAATAAATCTTCACGTAAAGTTAAATCTTCACGTAAAGTTAAATCTTCCGCAAAGAGGTGGATCTTCCGCGAAGAGGTGGATCTGCCGTTAGGATAGTGTTAGTTTATGATATTTCTTTAGAAAACTAATTAAAAACAATAGAATCTTCACGTAAAGTTAAATCTTCCGCAAACAGGTGGATATTCCACGAAGAGGTGGATCTGCCGTTAGGTTAGTGTTAGTTTTTGATATTTCTTTAGCAAACCAATTAAAAACAAATTAATCTTAAGGTAAAGTTAAATCTTCCGCAAAGAGGTGGATCTTCCGCGAAGAGGTGGATCTTTCGTGAAGAGGTGGAACTGCCTTTAGGTTAGTGTTAGTTTATGGCATTTCTTTAGAAAACATATTAAAAACTATTTAATCTTCACGTAAATATTAAATCTTCCGCAAACAGGTGGATATTCCACGAAGAGGTGGATCTGCCGTTAGGTTAGTGTTAGTTTTTGTTATTTCTTTAGAAAACTAATTAAAAACAAATAAATCTTCACGTAAAGTTAAATCTTCCGGAAAGAGGTGGATCTTTCGCGAAGAGGTGGATCTGCCGTTAGGTTAGTGTTAGTATATGATATTTCTTTAGAAAACCAATTGAAAACAATTTAATCTTTACGTGAAGTTAAATCTTCCGCAAACAGGTGGATCTTCCGCGAAGAGGTGGATCTGCCGTTAGGTTAGTGTTAGTATTTGATATTTCTTTAGAAAACTAATTAAAAACAAATCAATCTTCACATAAAGTTAAATCTTCCGCAAAGAGGTGGATCTTCCGCGAAGAGGTGGATCTGCCGTTAGGTTAGTGTTAGTTTTTGATAATTCTTTAGAAAACCAATTAAAAACAAATTAATCTTCAGGTAAAGTTAAATCTTCCGCAAAGAGGTGGATCTTCCACGAAGAGGTGGATCTGCCGTTAGGTTAGTGTTATTTTTTGATATTTCTTTAGAAAACTAATTAAAAACAAATAAATCTTCACGTAAAGTTAAATCTTCACGTAAAGTTAAATCTTCCGCAAAGAGGTGGATCTTCCGCGAAGAGGTGGATCTGCCGTTAGGATAGTGTTAGTTTATGATATTTCTTTAGAAAACTAATTAAAAACAATTTAATCTTCACGTAAAGTTAAATCTTCCGCAAACAGGTGGATATTCCGCGAAGAGGTGGATCTGCCGTTAGGTTAGTGTTAGTTTTTGATATATCTTTACAAAACTAATTAAAAACAAATAAATCTTCACGTAAAGTTAAATCTTCCGCAAAGAGGTGGATCTTCCACGAAGAGATGGATCTGCCGTTAGCTTAGTGTTAGTTTTTGATATTTCTTTAGGAAACTAATTAAAAACAAGTAAATCTTCTCGTAAAGTTAAATCTTCACGTAAAGTTAAATCTTCCGCAAAGAGGTGGATCTTCCACGAAGAGGTGGATCTGTCGTTAGGTTAGTGTTAGTTTTTGATATTTCTTTAGAAAACTAATTAAAAACAATTAAATCTTCACGTAAAGTTAAATCTTCACGTAAAGTTAAATCTTCCGCAAAGAGGTGGATCTTCCGCGAAGAGGTGGATCTGCCGTTAGGTTAGTGTTAGTTTTTGATATTTCTTTAGAAAACTAATTAAAAACAATTAAATCTTCACGTAAAGTTAAATCTTCACGTAAAGTTAAATCTTCCGCAAAGAGGTGGATCTTCCGCGAAGAGGTGGATCTGTCGTTAGGTTAGTGTTAGTTTTTGATATTTCTTTAGAAAACTAATTAAAAACAATTAAATCTTCACGTAAAGTTAAATCTTCACGTAAAGTTAAATCTTCACGTAAAGTTAAATCTTCCGCAAAGAGGTGGATCTTCCGCGAAGAGGTGGATCTGCCGTTAGGTTAGGGTTAGTTTATGATATTTCTTTAGAAAACCAATTAAAAACAATTTAATCTTCACGTAAAGTTAAATCTTCCGCCAACAGGTGGATCTTCCGTGAAGAGGTGGATCTCCACCTCTCAAAGATCCACCTCTTTGCTGAAGATTTAACTTTACGTGAACATTTATTTGTTTTTAATTGGTTTTCTAAAGAAATGTCATAAACTAACAATAACCTAACGGCAGATCCACCTCTTCACGAAAGATCCACCTGTTTGCGGAAGATTTAACTTTACGTGAAGATTTATTTGTTTTTAATTAGTTTTCTAAAGAAATAACAAAAACTAACACTAACCTAACGGCAGATCCACCTCTTCGTGGAAGATCCACCTGTTTGCGAATGATTTAACTTTACGTGAAGTTTAAATTGTTTTAAAGTTAATTCTTCCGCAAACAGGTGGATCTTCCACGAAGAGGTGGATCTGCCGTTAGGTTAGTGTTAGTTTTTGATATTTCTTTAGAAAACTATTTAAAAACAAATAAATCTTCACGTAAAGTTAAATCTTCACGTAAAGTTAAATCTTCACGTAAAGTTAAATCTTCCGCAAAGAGGTGGATCTTCCGCGAAGAGGTGGATCTGCCGTTAGGTTAGTGTTAGTTTACGATATTTCTTTAGAAAACTAATTAAAGACAATTTAATCTTCACGTAAAGTTAAATCTTCCGCAAACAGGTGGATCTTCCACGATGAGGTGGATCTGCCGTTAGGTTAGTGTTAGTTTTTGTTATTTCTTTAGAAAACTAATTAAAAACAAATAAATCTTCACGTTAAGTTAAATCTTCCGCAAAGAGGTGGATCTTCCGCGAAGAGGTGGATCTGCCGTTAGGATAGTGTTAGTTTTTGTTATTTTGTTTAGAAAACTAATTAAAAACAAATAAATCTTCACGTAAAGTTAAATCTTCCGCAAACAGGTGGATATTCCACGAAGAGGTGGATCTGCCGTTAGGTTAGTGTTAGTTTTTGTTATTTCTTTAGAAAACTAATTAAAACAAATAAATCTTCACGTAAAGTTAATTCTTCCGGAAAGAGGTGGATCTTTCGCGAAGAGGTGGATCTGCCGTTAGGTTAGTGTTAGTATATGATATTTCTTTAGAAAACCAATTGAAAACAATTTAATCTTTACGTGAAGTTAAATCTTCCGCAAACAGGTGGATCTTCCGCGAAGAGGTGGATCTGCCGTTAGGTTAGTGTTAGTATTTGATATTTCTTTAGAAAACTAATTAAAAACAAATCAATCTTCACGTAAAGTTAAATCATCCGCAAAGAGGTGGATCTTCCGCGAAGAGGTGGATCTGCCGTTAGGTTAGTGTTAGTTTATGATATTTCTTTAGAAAACTAATTAAAAACAATTTAATCTTCACGTATAGTTAAATCTTCCGCAAACAGGTGGATATTCCACGAAGAGGTGGATCTGCCGTTAGGTTAGTGTTAGTTTTTGTTATTTCTTTAGAAAACTAATTAAAAACAAATAAATCTTCACGTAAAGTTAAATCTTCCGGAAAGAGGTGGATCTTTCGCGAAGAGGTGGATCTGCCGTTAGGTTAGTGTTAGTATATGATATTTCTTTAGAAAACCTATTGAAAACAATTTAATCTTTACGTGAAGTTAAATCTTCCGCAAACAGGTGGATCTTCCGCGAAGAGGTGGATCTGCCGTTAGGTTAGTGTTAGTTTTTGATAATTCTTTAGAAAACCAATTAAAAACAAATTAATCTTCAGGTAAAGTTAAATCTTCCTCAAAGAGGTGGATCTTCCACGTAGAGGTGGATCTGCCGTTAGGTTAGTGTTATTTTTTGATATTTCTTTAGAAAACTAATTAAAAACAAATAAATCTTCACGTAAAGTTAAATCTTCACGTAAAGTTAAATCTTCCGCAAAGAGGTGGATCTTCCGCGAAGAGGTGGATCTGCCGTTAGGATAGTGTTAGTTTATGATATTTCTTTAGAAAACTAATTAAAAACAATAGAATCTTCACGTAAAGTTAAATCTTCCGCAAACAGGTGGATATTCCACGAAGAGGTGGATCTGCCGTTAGGTTAGTGTTAGTTTTTGATATTTCTTTAGCAAACCAATTAAAAACAAATTAATCTTAAGGTAAAGTTAAATCTTCCGCAAAGAGGTGGATCTTCCGCGAAGAGGTGGATCTTTCGTGAAGAGGTGGAACTGCCTTTAGGTTAGTGTTAGTTTATGGCATTTCTTTAGAAAACATATTAAAAACTATTTAATCTTCACGTAAATATTAAATCTTCCGCAAACAGGTGGATATTCCACGAAGAGGTGGATCTGCCGTTAGGTTAGTGTTAGTTTTTGTTATTTCTTTAGAAAACTAATTAAAAACAAATAAATCTTCACGTAAAGTTAAATCTTCCGGAAAGAGGTGGATCTTTCGCGAAGAGGTGGATCTGCCGTTAGGTTAGTGTTAGTATATGATATTTCTTTAGAAAACCAATTGAAAACAATTTAATCTTTACGTGAAGTTAAATCTTCCGCAAACAGGTGGATCTTCCGCGAAGAGGTGGATCTGCCGTTAGGTTAGTGTTAGTATTTGATATTTCTTTAGAAAACTAATTAAAAACAAATCAATCTTCACATAAAGTTAAATCTTCCGCAAAGAGGTGGATCTTCCGCGAAGAGGTGGATCTGCCGTTAGGTTAGTGTTAGTTTTTGATAATTCTTTAGAAAACCAATTAAAAACAAATTAATCTTCAGGTAAAGTTAAATCTTCCGCAAAGAGGTGGATCTTCCACGAAGAGGTGGATCTGCCGTTAGGTTAGTGTTATTTTTTGATATTTCTTTAGAAAACTAATTAAAAACAAATAAATCTTCACGTAAAGTTAAATCTTCACGTAAAGTTAAATCTTCCGCAAAGAGGTGGATCTTCCGCGAAGAGGTGGATCTGCCGTTAGGATAGTGTTAGTTTATGATATTTCTTTAGAAAACTAATTAAAAACAATTTAATCTTCACGTAAAGTTAAATCTTCCGCAAACAGGTGGATATTCCGCGAAGAGGTGGATCTGCCGTTAGGTTAGTGTTAGTTTTTGATATATCTTTACAAAACTAATTAAAAACAAATAAATCTTCACGTAAAGTTAAATCTTCCGCAAAGAGGTGGATCTTCCACGAAGAGATGGATCTGCCGTTAGCTTAGTGTTAGTTTTTGATATTTCTTTAGGAAACTAATTAAAAACAAGTAAATCTTCTCGTAAAGTTAAATCTTCACGTAAAGTTAAATCTTCCGCAAAGAGGTGGATCTTCCACGAAGAGGTGGATCTGTCGTTAGGTTAGTGTTAGTTTTTGATATTTCTTTAGAAAACTAATTAAAAACAATTAAATCTTCACGTAAAGTTAAATCTTCACGTAAAGTTAAATCTTCCGCAAAGAGGTGGATCTTCCGCGAAGAGGTGGATCTGCCGTTAGGTTAGTGTTAGTTTTTGATATTTCTTTAGAAAACTAATTAAAAACAATTAAATCTTCACGTAAAGTTAAATCTTCACGTAAAGTTAAATCTTCCGCAAAGAGGTGGATCTTCCGCGAAGAGGTGGATCTGTCGTTAGGTTAGTGTTAGTTTTTGATATTTCTTTAGAAAACTAATTAAAAACAATTAAATCTTCACGTAAAGTTAAATCTTCACGTAAAGTTAAATCTTCACGTAAAGATAAATCTTCCGCAAAGAGGTGGATCTTCCGCGAAGAGGTGGATCTGCCGTTAGGTTAGGGTTAGTTTATGATATTTCTTTAGAAAACCAATTAAAAACAATTTAATCTTCACGTAAAGTTAAATCTTCCGCCAACAGGTGGATCTTCCGTGAAGAGGTGGATCTCCACCTCTCAAAGATCCACCTCTTTGCTGAAGATTTAACTTTACGTGAACATTTATTTGTTTTTAATTGGTTTTCTAAAGAAATGTCATAAACTAACAATAACCTAACGGCAGATCCACCTCTTCACGAAAGATCCACCTGTTTGCGGAAGATTTAACTTTACGTGAAGATTTATTTGTTTTTAATTAGTTTTCTAAAGAAATAACAAAAACTAACACTAACCTAACGGCAGATCCACCTCTTCGTGGAAGATCCACCTGTTTGCGAATGATTTAACTTTACGTGAAGTTTAAATTGTTTTAAAGTTAATTCTTCCGCAAACAGGTGGATCTTCCACGAAGAGGTGGATCTGCCGTTAGGTTAGTGTTAGTTTTTGATATTTCTTTAGAAAACTATTTAAAAACAAATAAATCTTCACGTAAAGTTAAATCTTCACGTAAAGTTAAATCTTCACGTAAAGTTAAATCTTCCGCAAAGAGGTGGATCTTCCGCGAAGAGGTGGATCTGCCGTTAGGTTAGTGTTAGTTTACGATATTTCTTTAGAAAACTAATTAAAGACAATTTAATCTTCACGTAAAGTTAAATCTTCCGCAAACAGGTGGATCTTCCACGATGAGGTGGATCTGCCGTTAGGTTAGTGTTAGTTTTTGTTATTTCTTTAGAAAACTAATTAAAAACAAATCACTCTTCACGTAAAGTTAAATCTTCCGCAAAGAGGTGGATCTTCCACGAAGAGGTGGATCTGCCGTTAGGTTAGTGTTAGTATTTGATATTTCTTTAGAAAACTAATTAAAAACAAATCAATCTTCACATAAAGTTAAATCTTCCGCAAAGAGGTGGATCTTCCGCGAAGAGGTGGATCTGCCGTTAGGTTAGTGTTAGTTTTTGATAATTCTTTAGAAAACCAATTAAAAACAAATTAATCTTCAGGTAAAGTTAAATCTTCCGCAAAGAGGTGGATCTTCCACGAAGAGGTGGATCTGCCGTTAGGTTAGTGTTAGTTTTTGATATTTCTTTAGAAAACTAATTAAAAACAAATAAATCTTCACGTAAAGTTAAATCTTCACGTAAAGTTAAATCTTCCGCAAAGAGGTGGATCTTCCGCGAAGAGGTGGATCTGCCGTTAGGTTAGTGTTAGTTTTTGATATTTCTTTAGAAAACTAATTAAAAACAAATAAACCTTCACGTAAAGTTAAATCTTCACGTAAAGTTAAATCTTCCGCAAAGAGGTGGATCTTCCGCGAAGAGGTGGATCTGCCGTTAGGTTAGTGTTAGTTTTTGATATTTCTTTAGAAAACTAATTAAGAACAAATAAATCATCACGTAAATTTAAATCTGCCGCAAACAGGTGGATATTCCACGAAGAGGTGGATCTGCCGTTAGGTTAGTGTTAGTTTTTGTTATTTCTTTAGAAAACTAATTAAAAACAAATAAATCTTCACGTAAAGATAAATCTTCCGGAAAGAGGTGGATCTTTCGCGAAGAGGTGGATCTGCCGTTAGGTTAGTGTTAGTATATGATATTTCTTTAGAAAACCAATTGAAAACAATTTAATCTTTACGTGAAGTTAAATATTCCGCAAACAGGTGGATCTTCCGCGAAGAGGTGGATCTGCCGTTAGGTTAGTGTTAGTATTTGATATTTCTTTAGAAAACTAATTAAAAACAAATCAATCTTCACGTAAAGTTAAATCTTCAGCAAAGAGGTGGATCTTCCGCGAAGAGGTGGATCTGCCGTTAGGTTAGTGTTAGTTTTTGATAATTCTTTAGGAAACCAATTAAAAACAAATTAATCTTCAGGTAAAGTTAAATCTTCCGCAAAGAGGTGGATCTTCCACGAAGAGGTGGATCTGCCGTTAGGTTAGTGTTAGTTTTTGATATTTCTTTAGAAAACTAATTAAAAACAAATAAATCTTCACGTAAAGTTAAATCTTCACGTAAAGTTAAATCTTCCGCAAAGAGGTGGATCTTCCGCGAAGAGGTGGATCTGCCGTTAGGATAGTGTTAGTTTATGATATTTCTTTAGAAAACTAATTAAAAACAATTTAATCTTCACGTAAAGTTAAATCTTCCGCAAACAGGTGTATATTCCACGAAGAGGTGGATCTGCCGTTAGGTTAGTGTTAGTTTTTGTTATTTCTTTAGAAAACTAATTAAAAACAAATAAATCTTCACGTAAAGTTAAATCTTCCGGAAAGAGGTGGATCTTTCGCGAAGAGGTGGATCTGCCGTTAGGTTAGTGTTAGTATATGATATTTCTTTAGAAAACCAATTGAAAACAATTTAATCTTTACATGAAGTTAAATCTTCCGCAAACAGGTGGATCTTCCGCGAAGAGGTGGATCTGCCGTTAGGTTAGTGTTAGTATTTGATATTTCTTTAGAAAACTAATTAAAAACAAATCAATCTTCACGTAAAGTTAAATCTTCCGCAAAGAGGTGGATCTTCCGCGAAGAGGTGGATCTGCCGTTAGGTTAGTGTTAGTTTTTGATAATTCTTTAGAAAACCAATTAAAAACAAATTAATCTTCAGGTAAAGTTAAATCTTCCGCAAAGAGGTGGATCTTCCACGAAGAGGTGGATCTGCGGTTAGGTTAGTGTTAGTTTTTGATATTTCTTTAGAAAACTAATTAAAAACAAATAAATCTTCACTTAAAGTTAAATCTTCAAGTAAAGTTATATCTTCCGCAAAGAGGTGGATCTTCCGCGAAGAGGTGGATCTGCCGTTAGGATAGTGTTAGTTTTTGTTATTTCTTTAGGAAGCTAATTAAAAACAAATAAATCTTCACGTAAAGTTAAATCTTCCGCAAACAGGTGGATATTCCACGAAGAGGTGGATCAGCCGTTAGGTTAGTGTTAGTTTTTGTTATTTCTTTAGAAAACTAATTAAAAACAAATAAATCTTCACGTAAAGTTAAAACTTCCGCAAAGAGGTGGATCTTTCGCGAAGATGTGGATCTGCCGTTAGGTTAGTGTTAGTATATGATATTTCTTTAGAAAACCAATTAAAAACAATTTAATCTTCACGTAAAGTTAAATCTTCCGCAAACAGGTGGATATTCCACGAAGAGGTGGATCTGCCGTTAGGTTAGTGTTAGTTTTTGTTATTTCTTTAGAAAACTAATTAAAAACAAATAAATCTTCACGTAAAGTTAAATCTTCCGGAAAGAGGTGGATCTTTCGCGAAGAGGTGGATCTGCCGTTAGGTTAGTGTTAGTATATGATATTTCTTTAGAAAACCAATTGAAAACAATTTAATCTTTACGTGAAGTTAAATCTTCCGCAAACAGGTGGATCTTCCGCGAAGAGGTGGATCTGCCGTTAGGTTAGTGTTAGTTTACGATATTTCTTTAGAAAACTAATTAAAGACAATTTAATCTTCACGTAAAGTTAAATCTTCCGCAAACAGGTGGATCTTCCCCGATGAGGTGGATCTGCCGTTAGGTTAGTGTTAGTTTTTGTTATTTCTTTAGAAAACTAATTAAAAACAAATAAATCTTCACGTAAAGTTAAATCTTCCGCAAACAGGTGGATATTCCACGAAGAGGTAGATCTGCCGTTAGGTTAGTGTTAGTTTTTGTTATTTCTTTAGAAAACTAATTAAAAACAAATAAATCTTCACGTAAAGTTAAAACTTCCGCAAAGAGGTGTATCTTTCGCGAAGATGTTGATCTGCCTTTAGGTTAGTGTTAGTATATGATATTTCTTTAGAAAACCAATTAAAAACAATTTAATCTTCACGTAAAGTTAAATCTTCCGCAAACAGGTGGATATTCCACGAAGAGGTGGATCTGCCGTTAGGATAGTGTTAGTTTTTGTTATTTCTTTAGAAAGCTAATTAAAAACAAATAAATCTTCACGTAAAGTTAAATCTTCCGCAAACAGGTTGATATTGCACGAAGAGGTGGATCTGCCGTTAGGTTAGTGTTAGTTTTTGTTATTTCTTTAGAAAACTAATTAAAAAAAAATAAATCTTCACGTAAAGTTAAAACTTCCGCAAAGAGGTTGATCTTTCGCGAAGATGTGGATCTGCCGTTAGGTTAGTGTTAGTATATGATATTTCTTTAGAAAACCAATTAAAAACAATTTAATCTTCACGTAAAGTTAAATCTTCCGCAAACAGGTGGATATTCCACGAAGAGGTGGATCTGCCGTTAGGTTAGTGTTAGTTTTTGTTATTTCTTTAGAAAACTAATTAAAAACAAATAAATCTTCACGTAAAGTTAAATCTTCCGGAAAGAGGTGGATCTTTCGCGAAGAGGTGGATCTGCCGTTAGGTTAGTGTTAGTATATGATATTTCTTTAGAAAACCAATTGAAAACAATTTAATCTTTACGTGAAGTTAAATCTTCCGCAAACAGGTGGATCTTCCGCGAAGAGGTGGATCTGCCGTTAGGTTAGTGTTAGTATTTGATATTTCTTTAGAAAACTAATTAAAAACAAATCAATCTTCACGTAAAATTAAATCTTCCGCAAAGAGGTGGATCTTCCGCGAAGAGGTGGATCTGCCGTTAGGTTAGTGTTAGTTTTTGATAATTCTTTAGAAAACCAATTAAAAACAAATTAATCTTCAGGTAAAGTTAAATCTTCCGCAAAGAGGTGGATCTTCCACGAAGAGGTGAATCTGCCGTTAGGTTAGTGTTAGTTTTTGATATTTCTTTAGAAAACTAATTAAAAACAAATAAATCTTCACGTAAAGTTAAATCTTCACGTAAAGTTAAATCTTCCGCAAAGAGGTGGATCTTCCGCGAAGAGGTGGATCTGCCGTTAGGATAGTGTTAGTTTATGATATTTCTTTAGAAAACTAATTAAAAACAATTTAATCTTCACGTAAAGATAAATCTTCCGCAAACAGGTGGATATTCCACGAAGAGGTGGATCTGCCGTTAGGTTAGTGTTAGTTTTTGTTATATCTTTAGAAAACTAATTAAAAACAAATAAATCTTCACGTAAAGTTAAATCTTCCGGAAAGAGGTGGATCTTTCGCGAAGAGGTGGATCTGCCGTTAGGTTAGTGTTAGTATATGATATTTCTTTAGAAAACCAATTGAAAACAATTTAATCTTTACGTGAAGTTAAATCTTCCGCAAACAGGTGGATCTTCCGCGAAGAGGTGGATCTGCCGTTAGGTTAGTGTTAGTATTTGATATTTCTTTAGAAAACTAATTAAAAACAAATCAATCTTCACATCAAGTTAAATCTTCCGCAAAGAGGTGGATCTTCCGCGAAGAGGTGGATCTGCCGTTAGGTTAGTGTTAGTTTTTGATAATTCTTTAGAAAACCAATTAAAAACAAATTAATCTTCAGGTAAAGTTAAATCTTCCGCAAAGAGGTGGATCTTCCACGAAGAGGTGGATCTGCCGTTAGGTTAGTGTTAGTTTTTGATATTTCTTTAGAAAACTAATTAAAAACAAATAAATCTTCACGTTAAGTTAAATCTTCCGCAAAGAGGTGGATCTTCCGCGAAGAGGTGGATCTGCCGTTAGGATAGTGTTAGTTTTTGTTATTTTGTTTAGAAAACTAATTAAAAACAAATAAATCTTCACGTAAAGTTAAATCTTCCGCAAACAGGTGGATATTCCACGAAGAGGTGGATCTGCCGTTAGGTTAGTGTTAGTTTTTGTTATTTCTTTAGAAAACTAATTAAAACAAATAAATCTTCACGTAAAGTTAATTCTTCCGGAAAGAGGTGGATCTTTCGCGAAGAGGTGGATCTGCCGTTAGGTTAGTGTTAGTATATGATATTTCTTTAGAAAACCAATTGAAAACAATTTAATCTTTACGTGAAGTTAAATCTTCCGCAAACAGGTGGATCTTCCGCGAAGAGGTGGATCTGCCGTTAGGTTAGTGTTAGTATTTGATATTTCTTTAGAAAACTAATTAAAAACAAATCAATCTTCACGTAAAGTTAAATCTTCAGCAAAGAGGTGGATCTTCCGCGAAGAGGTGGATCTGCCGTTAGGTTAGTGTTAGTTTTTGATAATTCTTTAGGAAACCAATTAAAAACAAATTAATCTTCAGGTAAAGTTAAATCTTCCGCAAAGAGGTGGATCTTCCACGAAGAGGTGGATCTGCCGTTAGGTTAGTGTTAGTTTTTGATATTTCTTTAGAAAACTAATTAAAAACAAATAAATCTTAACGTAAAGTTAAATCTTCACGTAAAGTTAAATCTTCCGCAAAGAGGTGGATCTTCCGCGAAGAGGTGGATCTGCCGTTAGGATAGTGTTAGTTTATGATATTTCTTTAGAAAACTAATTAAAAACAATTTAATCTTCACGTAAAGTTAAATCTTCCGCAAACAGGTGTATATTCCACGAAGAGGTGGATCTGCCGTTAGGTTAGTGTTAGTTTTTGTTATTTCTTTAGAAAACTAATTAAAAACAAATAAATCTTCACGTAAAGTTAAATCTTCCGGAAAGAGGTGGATCTTTCGCGAAGAGGTGGATCTGCCGTTAGGTTAGTGTTAGTATATGATATTTCTTTAGAAAACCAATTGAAAACAATTTAATCTTTACATGAAGTTAAATCTTCCGCAAACAGGTGGATCTTCCGCGAAGAGGTGGATCTGCCGTTAGGTTAGTGTTAGTATTTGATATTTCTTTAGAAAACTAATTAAAAACAAATCAATCTTCACGTAAAGTTAAATCTTCCGCAAAGAGGTGGATCTTCCGCGAAGAGGTGGATCTGCCGTTAGGTTAGTGTTAGTTTTTGATAATTCTTTAGAAAACCAATTAAAAACAAATTAATCTTCAGGTAAAGTTAAATCTTCCGCAAAGAGGTGGATCTTCCACGAAGAGGTGGATCTGCGGTTAGGTTAGTGTTAGTTTTTGATATTTCTTTAGAAAACTAATTAAAAACAAATAAATCTTCACTTAAAGTTAAATCTTCAAGTAAAGTTATATCTTCCGCAAAGAGGTGGATCTTCCGCGAAAAGGTGGATCTGCCGTTAGGATAGTGTTAGTTTTTGTTATTTCTTTAGGAAGCTAATTAAAAACAAATAAATCTTCACGTAAAGTTAAATCTTCCGCAAACAGGTGGATATTCCACGAAGAGGTGGATCAGCCGTTAGGTTAGTGTTAGTTTTTGTTATTTCTTTAGAAAACTAATTAAAAACAAATAAATCTTCACGTAAAGTTAAAACTTCCGCAAAGAGGTGGATCTTTCGCGAAGATGTGGATCTGCCGTTAGGTTAGTGTTAGTATATGATATTTCTTTAGAAAACCAATTAAAAACAATTTAATCTTCACGTAAAGTTAAATCTTCCGCAAACAGGTGGATATTCCACGAAGAGGTGGATCTGCCGTTAGGTTAGTGTTAGTTTTTGTTATTTCTTTAGAAAACTAATTAAAAACAAATAAATCTTCACGTAAAGTTAAATCTTCCGGAAAGAGGTGGATCTTTCGCGAAGAGGTGGATCTGCCGTTAGGTTAGTGTTAGTATATGATATTTCTTTAGAAAACCAATTGAAAACAATTTAATCTTTACGTGAAGTTAAATCTTCCGCAAACAGGTGGATCTTCCGCGAAGAGGTGGATCTGCCGTTAGGTTAGTGTTAGTATTTGATATTTCTTTAGAAAACTAATTAAAAACAAATCAATCTTCACGTAAAGTTAAATCTTCCGCAAAGAGGTGGATCTTCCGCGAAGAGGTGGATCTGCCGTTAGGTTAGTGTTAGTTTTTGATAATTCTTTAGAAAACCAATTAAAAACAAATTAATCTTCAGGTAAAGTTAAATCTTCCGCAAACAGGTGGATATTCCACGAAGAGGTGGATCTGCCGTTAGGTTAGTGTTAGTTTTTGTTATTTCTTTAGAAAACTAATTAAAAACAAATAAATCTTCACGTAAAGTTAAATCTTCCGGAAAGAGGTGGATCTTTCGCGAAGATGTGGATCTGCCGTTAGGTTAGTGTTAGTATATGATATTTCTTTAGAAAACCAATTGAAAACAATTTAATCTTTACGTGAAGTTAAATCTTCCGCAAACAGGTGGATCTTCCGCGAAGAGGTGGATCTGCCGTTAGGTTAGTGTTAGTTTACGATATTTCTTTAGAAAACTAATTAAAGACAATTTAATCTTCACGTAAAGTTAAATCTTCCGCAAACAGGTGGATCTTCCCCGATGAGGTGGATCTGCCGTTAGGTTAGTGTTAGTTTTTGTTATTTCTTTAGAAAACTAATTAAAAACAAATAAATCTTCACGTAAAGTTAAATCTTCCGCAAACAGGTGGATATTCCACGAAGAGGTAGATCTGCCGTTAGGTTAGTGTTAGTTTTTGTTATTTCTTTAGAAAACTAATTAAAAACAAATAAATCTTCACGTAAAGTTAAAACTTCCGCAAAGAGGTGTATCTTTCGCGAAGATGTTGATCTGCCTTTAGGTTAGTGTTAGTATATGATATTTCTTTAGAAAACCAATTAAAAACAATTTAATCTTCACGTAAAGTTAAATCTTCCGCAAACAGGTGGATATTCCACGAAGAGGTGGATCTGCCGTTAGGATAGTGTTAGTTTTTGTTATTTCTTTAGAAAGCTAATTAAAAACAAATAAATCTTCACGTAAAGTTAAATCTTCCGCAAACAGGTGGATATTGCACGAAGAGGTGGATCTGCCGTTAGGTTAGTGTTAGTTTTTGTTATTTCTTTAGAAAACTAATTAAAAAAAAATAAATCTTCACGTAAAGTTAAAACTTCCGCAAAGAGGTTGATCTTTCGCGAAGATGTGGATCTGCCGTTAGGTTAGTGTTAGTATATGATATTTCTTTAGAAAACCAATTAAAAACAATTTAATCTTCACGTAAAGTTAAATCTTCCGCAAACAGGTGGATATTCCACGAAGAGGTGGATCTGCCGTTAGGTTAGTGTTAGTTTTTGTTATTTCTTTAGAAAACTAATTAAAAACAAATAAATCTTCACGTAAAGTTAAATCTTCCGGAAAGAGGTGGATCTTTCGCGAAGAGGTGGATCTGCCGTTAGGTTAGTGTTAGTATATGATATTTCTTTAGAAAACCAATTGAAAACAATTTAATCTTTACGTGAAGTTAAATCTTCCGCAAACAGGTGGATCTTCCGCGAAGAGGTGGATCTGCCGTTAGGTTAGTGTTAGTATTTGATATTTCTTTAGAAAACTAATTAAAAACAAATCAATCTTCACGTAAAATTAAATCTTCCGCAAAGAGGTGGATCTTCCGCGAAGAGGTGGATCTGCCGTTAGGTTAGTGTTAGTTTTTGATAATTCTTTAGAAAACCAATTAAAAACAAATTAATCTTCAGGTAAAGTTAAATCTTCCGCAAAGAGGTGGATCTTCCACGAAGAGGTGAATCTGCCGTTAGGTTAGTGTTAGTTTTTGATATTTCTTTAGAAAACTAATTAAAAACAAATAAATCTTCACGTAAAGTTAAATCTTCACGTAAAGTTAAATCTTCCGCAAAGAGGTGGATCTTCCGCGAAGAGGTGGATCTGCCGTTAGGATAGTGTTAGTTTATGATATTTCTTTAGAAAACTAATTAAAAACAATTTAATCTTCACGTAAAGTTAAATCTTCCGCAAACAGGTGGATATTCCACGAAGAGGTGGATCTGCCGTTAGGTTAGTGTTAGTTTTTGTTATATCTTTAGAAAACTAATTAAAAACAAATAAATCTTCACGTAAAGTTAAATCTTCCGGAAAGAGGTGGATCTTTCGCGAAGAGGTGGATCTGCCGTTAGGTTAGTGTTAGTATATGATATTTCTTTAGAAAACCAATTGAAAACAATTTAATCTTTACGTGAAGTTAAATCTTCCGCAAACAGGTGGATCTTCCGCGAAGAGGTGGATCTGCCGTTAGGTTAGTGTTAGTATTTGATATTTCTTTAGAAAACTAATTAAAAACAAATCAATCTTCACATCAAGTTAAATCTTCCGCAAAGAGGTGGATCTTCCGCGAAGAGGTGGATCTGCCGTTAGGTTAGTGTTAGTTTTTGATAATTCTTTAGAAAACCAATTAAAAACAAATTAATCTTCAGGTAAAGTTAAATCTTCCGCAAAGAGGTGGATCTTCCACGAAGAGGTGGATCTGCCGTTAGGTTAGTGTTAGTTTTTGATATTTCTTTAGAAAACTAATTAAAAACAAATAAATCTTCACGTTAAGTTAAATCTTCCGCAAAGAGGTGGATCTTCCGCGAAGAGGTGGATCTGCCGTTAGGATAGTGTTAGTTTTTGTTATTTTGTTTAGAAAACTAATTAAAAACAAATAAATCTTCACGTAAAGTTAAATCTTCCGCAAACAGGTGGATATTCCACGAAGAGGTGGATCTGCCGTTAGGTTAGTGTTAGTTTTTGTTATTTCTTTAGAAAACTAATTAAAACAAATAAATCTTCACGTAAAGTTAATTCTTCCGGAAAGAGGTGGATCTTTCGCGAAGAGGTGGATCTGCCGTTAGGTTAGTGTTAGTATATGATATTTCTTTAGAAAACCAATTGAAAACAATTTAATCTTTACGTGAAGTTAAATCTTCCGCAAACAGGTGGATCTTCCGCGAAGAGGTGGATCTGCCGTTAGGTTAGTGTTAGTATTTGATATTTCTTTAGAAAACTAATTAAAAACAAATCAATCTTCACGTAAAGTTAAATCATCCGCAAAGAGGTGGATCTTCCGCGAAGAGGTGGATCTGCCGTTAGGTTAGTGTTAGTTTATGATATTTCTTTAGAAAACTAATTAAAAACAATTTAATCTTCACGTATAGTTAAATCTTCCGCAAACAGGTGGATATTCCACGAAGAGGTGGATCTGCCGTTAGGTTAGTGTTAGTTTTTGTTATTTCTTTAGAAAACTAATTAAAAACAAATAAATCTTCACGTAAAGTTAAATCTTCCGGAAAGAGGTGGATCTTTCGCGAAGAGGTGGATCTGCCGTTAGGTTAGTGTTAGTATATGATATTTCTTTAGAAAACCTATTGAAAACAATTTAATCTTTACGTGAAGTTAAATCTTCCGCAAACAGGTGGATCTTCCGCGAAGAGGTGGATCTGCCGTTAGGTTAGTGTTAGTTTTTGATAATTCTTTAGAAAACCAATTAAAAACAAATTAATCTTCAGGGAAAGTTAAATCTTCCGCAAAGAGGTGGATCTTCCACGTAGAGGTGGATCTGCCGTTAGGTTAGTGTTATTTTTTGATATTTCTTTAGAAAACTAATTAAAAACAAATAAATCTTCACGTAAAGTTAAATCTTCACGTAAAGTTAAATCTTCCGCAAAGAGGTGGATCTTCCGCGAAGAGGTGGATCTGCCGTTAGGATAGTGTTAGTTTATGATATTTCTTTAGAAAACTAATTAAAAACAATAGAATCTTCACGTAAAGTTAAATCTTCCGCAAACAGGTGGATATTCCACGAAGAGGTGGATCTGCCGTTAGGTTAGTGTTAGTTTTTGATATTTCTTTAGCAAACCAATTAAAAACAAATTAATCTTAAGGTAAAGTTAAATCTTCCGCAAAGAGGTGGATCTTCCGCGAAGAGGTGGATCTTTCGTGAAGAGGTGGAACTGCCTTTAGGTTAGTGTTAGTTTATGGCATTTCTTTAGAAAACATATTAAAAACTATTTAATCTTTACGTAAATATTAAATCTTCCGCAAACAGGTGGATATTCCACGAAGAGGTGGATCTGCCGTTAGGTTAGTGTTAGTTTTTGTTATTTCTTTAGAAAACTAATTAAAAACAAATAAATCTTCACGTAAAGTTAAATCTTCCGGAAAGAGGTGGATCTTTCGCGAAGAGGTGGATCTGCCGTTAGGTTAGTGTTAGTATATGATATTTCTTTAGAAAACCAATTGAAAACAATTTAATCTTTACGTGAAGTTAAATCTTCCGCAAACAGGTGGATCTTCCGCGAAGAGGTGGATCTGCCGTTAGGTTAGTGTTAGTATTTGATATTTCTTTAGAAAACTAATTAAAAACAAATCAATCTTCACATAAAGTTAAATCTTCCGCAAAGAGGTGGATCTTCCGCGAAGAGGTGGATCTGCCGTTAGGTTAGTGTTAGTTTTTGATAATTCTTTAGAAAACCAATTAAAAACAAATTAATCTTCAGGTAAAGTTAAATCTTCCGCAAAGAGGTGGATCTTCCACGAAGAGGTGGATCTGCCGTTAGGTTAGTGTTATTTTTTGATATTTCTTTAGAAAACTAATTAAAAACAAATAAATCTTCACGTAAAGTTAAATCTTCACGTAAAGTTAAATCTTCCGCAAAGAGGTGGATCTTCCGCGAAGAGGTGGATCTGCCGTTAGGATAGTGTTAGTTTATGATATTTCTTTAGAAAACTAATTAAAAACAATTTAATCTTCACGTAAAGTTAAATCTTCCGCAAACAGGTGGATATTCCGCGAAGAGGTGGATCTGCCGTTAGGTTAGTGTTAGTTTTTGATATATCTTTACAAAACTAATTAAAAACAAATAAATCTTCACGTAAAGTTAAATCTTCCGCAAAGAGGTGGATCTTCCACGAAGAGATGGATCTGCCGTTAGCTTAGTGTTAGTTTTTGATATTTCTTTAGGAAACTAATTAAAAACAAGTAAATCTTCTCGTAAAGTTAAATCTTCACGTAAAGTTAAATCTTCCGCAAAGAGGTGGATCTTCCACGAAGAGGTGGATCTGTCGTTAGGTTAGTGTTAGTTTTTGATATTTCTTTAGAAAACTAATTAAAAACAATTAAATCTTCACGTAAAGTTAAATCTTCACGTAAAGTTAAATCTTCCGCAAAGAGGTGGATCTTCCGCGAAGAGGTGGATCTGCCGTTAGGTTAGTGTTAGTTTTTGATATTTCTTTAGAAAACTAATTAAAAACAATTAAATCTTCACGTAAAGTTAAATCTTCACGTAAAGTTAAATCTTCCGCAAAGAGGTGGATCTTCCGCGAAGAGGTGGATCTGTCGTTAGGTTAGTGTTAGTTTTTGATATTTCTTTAGAAAACTAATTAAAAACAATTAAATCTTCACGTAAAGTTAAATCTTCACGTAAAGTTAAATCTTCACGTAAAGTTAAATCTTCCGCAAAGAGGTGGATCTTCCGCGAAGAGGTGGATCTGCCGTTAGGTTAGGGTTAGTTTATGATATTTCTTTAGAAAACCAATTAAAAACAATTTAATCTTCACGTAAAGTTAAATCTTCCGCCAACAGGTGGATCTTCCGTGAAGAGGTGGATCTCCACCTCTCAAAGATCCACCTCTTTGCTGAAGATTTAACTTTACGTGAACATTTATTTGTTTTTAATTGGTTTTCTAAAGAAATGTCATAAACTAACAATAACCTAACGGCAGATCCACCTCTTCACGAAAGATCCACCTGTTTGCGGAAGATTTAACTTTACGTGAAGATTTATTTGTTTTTAATTAGTTTTCTAAAGAAATAACAAAAACTAACACTAACCTAACGGCAGATCCACCTCTTCGTGGAAGATCCACCTGTTTGCGAATGATTTAACTTTACGTGAAGTTTAAATTGTTTTAAAGTTAATTCTTCCGCAAACAGGTGGATCTTCCACGAAGAGGTGGATCTGCCGTTAGGTTAGTGTTAGTTTTTGATATTTCTTTAGAAAACTATTTAAAAACAAATAAATCTTCACGTAAAGTTAAATCTTCACGTAAAGTTAAATCTTCACGTAAAGTTAAATCTTCCGCAAAGAGGTGGATCTTCCGCGAAGAGGTGGATCTGCCGTTAGGTTAGTGTTAGTTTACGATATTTCTTTAGAAAACTAATTAAAGACAATTTAATCTTCACGTAAAGTTAAATCTTCCGCAAACAGGTGGATCTTCCACGATGAGGTGGATCTGCCGTTAGGTTAGTGTTAGTTTTTGTTATTTCTTTAGAAAACTAATTAAAAACAAATCACTCTTCACGTAAAGTTAAATCTTCCGCAAAGAGGTGGATCTTCCACGAAGAGGTGGATCTGCCGTTAGGTTAGTGTTAGTATTTGATATTTCTTTAGAAAACTAATTAAAAACAAATCAATCTTCACATAAAGTTAAATCTTCCGCAAAGAGGTGGATCTTCCGCGAAGAGGTGGATCTGCCGTTAGGTTAGTGTTAGTTTTTGATAATTCTTTAGAAAACCAATTAAAAACAAATTAATCTTCAGGTAAAGTTAAATCTTCCGCAAAGAGGTGGATCTTCCACGAAGAGGTGGATCTGCCGTTAGGTTAGTGTTAGTTTTTGATATTTCTTTAGAAAACTAATTAAAAACAAATAAATCTTCACGTAAAGTTAAATCTTCACGTAAAGTTAAATCTTCCGCAAAGAGGTGGATCTTCCGCGAAGAGGTGGATCTGCCGTTAGGTTAGTGTTAGTTTTTGATATTTCTTTAGAAAACTAATTAAAAACAAATAAATCTTCACGTAAAGTTAAATCTTCACGTAAAGTTAAATCTTCCGCAAAGAGGTGGATCTTCCGCGAAGAGGTGGATCTGCCGTTAGGTTAGTGTTAGTTTTTGATATTTCTTTAGAAAACTAATTAAGAACAAATAAATCATCACGTAAATTTAAATCTGCCGCAAACAGGTGGATATTCCACGAAGAGGTGGATCTGCCGTTAGGTTAGTGTTAGTTTTTGTTATTTCTTTAGAAAACTAATTAAAAACAAATAAATCTTCACGTAAAGTTAAATCTTCCGGAAAGAGGTGGATCTTTCGCGAAGAGGTGGATCTGCCGTTAGGTTAGTGTTAGTATATGATATTTCTTTAGAAAACCAATTGAAAACAATTTAATCTTTACGTGAAGTTAAATATTCCGCAAACAGGTGGATCTTCCGCGAAGAGGTGGATCTGCCGTTAGGTTAGTGTTAGTATTTGATATTTCTTTAGAAAACTAATTAAAAACAAATCAATCTTCACGTAAAGTTAAATCTTCAGCAAAGAGGTGGATCTTCCGCGAAGAGGTGGATCTGCCGTTAGGTTAGTGTTAGTTTTTGATAATTCTTTAGGAAACCAATTAAAAACAAATTAATCTTCAGGTAAAGTTAAATCTTCCGCAAAGAGGTGGATCTTCCACGAAGAGGTGGATCTGCCGTTAGGTTAGTGTTAGTTTTTGATATTTCTTTAGAAAACTAATTAAAAACAAATAAATCTTCACGTAAAGTTAAATCTTCACGTAAAGTTAAATCTTCCGCAAAGAGGTGGATCTTCCGCGAAGAGGTGGATCTTTCGTGAAGAGGTGGAACTGCCTTTAGGTTAGTGTTAGTTTATGGCATTTCTTTAGAAAACATATTAAAAACTATTTAATCTTCACGTAAATATTAAATCTTCCGCAAACAGGTGGATATTCCACGAAGAGGTGGATCTGCCGTTAGGTTAGTGTTAGTTTTTGTTATTTCTTTAGAAAACTAATTAAAAACAAATAAATCTTCACGTAAAGTTAAATCTTCCGGAAAGAGGTGGATCTTTCGCGAAGAGGTGGATCTGCCGTTAGGTTAGTGTTAGTATATGATATTTCTTTAGAAAACCAATTGAAAACAATTTAATCTTTACGTGAAGTTAAATCTTCCGCAAACAGGTGGATCTTCCGCGAAGAGGTGGATCTGCCGTTAGGTTAGTGTTAGTATTTGATATTTCTTTAGAAAACTAATTAAAAACAAATCAATCTTCACATAAAGTTAAATCTTCCGCAAAGAGGTGGATCTTCCGCGAAGAGGTGGATCTGCCGTTAGGTTAGTGTTAGTTTTTGATAATTCTTTAGAAAACCAATTAAAAACAAATTAATCTTCAGGTAAAGTTAAATCTTCCGCAAAGAGGTGGATCTTCCACGAAGAGGTGGATCTGCCGTTAGGTTAGTGTTATTTTTTGATATTTCTTTAGAAAACTAATTAAAAACAAATAAATCTTCACGTAAAGTTAAATCTTCACGTAAAGTTAAATCTTCCGCAAAGAGGTGGATCTTCCGCGAAGAGGTGGATCTGCCGTTAGGATAGTGTTAGTTTATGATATTTCTTTAGAAAACTAATTAAAAACAATTTAATCTTCACGTAAAGTTAAATCTTCCGCAAACAGGTGGATATTCCGCGAAGAGGTGGATCTGCCGTTAGGTTAGTGTTAGTTTTTGATATATCTTTACAAAACTAATTAAAAACAAATAAATCTTCACGTAAAGTTAAATCTTCCGCAAAGAGGTGGATCTTCCACGAAGAGATGGATCTGCCGTTAGCTTAGTGTTAGTTTTTGATATTTCTTTAGGAAACTAATTAAAAACAAGTAAATCTTCTCGTAAAGTTAAATCTTCACGTAAAGTTAAATCTTCCGCAAAGAGGTGGATCTTCCACGAAGAGGTGGATCTGTCGTTAGGTTAGTGTTAGTTTTTGATATTTCTTTAGAAAACTAATTAAAAACAATTAAATCTTCACGTAAAGTTAAATCTTCACGTAAAGTTAAATCTTCCGCAAAGAGGTGGATCTTCCGCGAAGAGGTGGATCTGCCGTTAGGTTAGTGTTAGTTTTTGATATTTCTTTAGAAAACTAATTAAAAACAATTAAATCTTCACGTAAAGTTAAATCTTCACGTAAAGTTAAATCTTCCGCAAAGAGGTGGATCTTCCGCGAAGAGGTGGATCTGTCGTTAGGTTAGTGTTAGTTTTTGATATTTCTTTAGAAAACTAATTAAAAACAATTAAATCTTCACGTAAAGTTAAATCTTCACGTAAAGTTAAATCTTCACGTAAAGTTAAATCTTCCGCAAAGAGGTGGATCTTCCGCGAAGAGGTGGATCTGCCGTTAGGTTAGGGTTAGTTTATGATATTTCTTTAGAAAACCAATTAAAAACAATTTAATCTTCACGTAAAGTTAAATCTTCCGCCAACAGGTGGATCTTCCGTGAAGAGGTGGATCTCCACCTCTCAAAGATCCACCTCTTTGCTGAAGATTTAACTTTACGTGAACATTTATTTGTTTTTAATTGGTTTTCTAAAGAAATGTCATAAACTAACAATAACCTAACGGCAGATCCACCTCTTCACGAAAGATCCACCTGTTTGCGGAAGATTTAACTTTACGTGAAGATTTATTTGTTTTTAATTAGTTTTCTAAAGAAATAACAAAAACTAACACTAACCTAACGGCAGATCCACCTCTTCGTGGAAGATCCACCTGTTTGCGAATGATTTAACTTTACGTGAAGTTTAAATTGTTTTAAAGTTAATTCTTCCGCAAACAGGTGGATCTTCCACGAAGAGGTGGATCTGCCGTTAGGTTAGTGTTAGTTTTTGATATTTCTTTAGAAAACTATTTAAAAACAAATAAATCTTCACGTAAAGTTAAATCTTCACGTAAAGTTAAATCTTCACGTAAAGTTAAATCTTCCGCAAAGAGGTGGATCTTCCGCGAAGAGGTGGATCTGCCGTTAGGTTAGTGTTAGTTTACGATATTTCTTTAGAAAACTAATTAAAGACAATTTAATCTTCACGTAAAGTTAAATCTTCCGCAAACAGGTGGATCTTCCACGATGAGGTGGATCTGCCGTTAGGTTAGTGTTAGTTTTTGTTATTTCTTTAGAAAACTAATTAAAAACAAATCACTCTTCACGTAAAGTTAAATCTTCCGCAAAGAGGTGGATCTTCCACGAAGAGGTGGATCTGCCGTTAGGTTAGTGTTAGTATTTGATATTTCTTTAGAAAACTAATTAAAAACAAATCAATCTTCACATAAAGTTAAATCTTCCGCAAAGAGGTGGATCTTCCGCGAAGAGGTGGATCTGCCGTTAGGTTAGTGTTAGTTTTTGATAATTCTTTAGAAAACCAATTAAAAACAAATTAATCTTCAGGTAAAGTTAAATCTTCCGCAAAGAGGTGGATCTTCCACGAAGAGGTGGATCTGCCGTTAGGTTAGTGTTAGTTTTTGATATTTCTTTAGAAAACTAATTAAAAACAAATAAATCTTCACGTAAAGTTAAATCTTCACGTAAAGTTAAATCTTCCGCAAAGAGGTGGATCTTCCGCGAAGAGGTGGATCTGCCGTTAGGTTAGTGTTAGTTTTTGATATTTCTTTAGAAAACTAATTAAAAACAAATAAATCTTCACGTAAAGTTAAATCTTCACGTAAAGTTAAATCTTCCGCAAAGAGGTGGATCTTCCGCGAAGAGGTGGATCTGCCGTTAGGTTAGTGTTAGTTTTTGATATTTCTTTAGAAAACTAATTAAGAACAAATAAATCATCACGTAAATTTAAATCTGCCGCAAACAGGTGGATATTCCACGAAGAGGTGGATCTGCCGTTAGGTTAGTGTTAGTTTTTGTTATTTCTTTAGAAAACTAATTAAAAACAAATAAATCTTCACGTAAAGTTAAATCTTCCGGAAAGAGGTGGATCTTTCGCGAAGAGGTGGATCTGCCGTTAGGTTAGTGTTAGTATATGATATTTCTTTAGAAAACCAATTGAAAACAATTTAATCTTTACGTGAAGTTAAATATTCCGCAAACAGGTGGATCTTCCGCGAAGAGGTGGATCTGCCGTTAGGTTAGTGTTAGTATTTGATATTTCTTTAGAAAACTAATTAAAAACAAATCAATCTTCACGTAAAGTTAAATCTTCAGCAAAGAGGTGGATCTTCCGCGAAGAGGTGGATCTGCCGTTAGGTTAGTTTTAGTTTTTGATAATTCTTTAGGAAACCAATTAAAAACAAATTAATCTTCAGGTAAAGTTAAATCTTCCGCAAAGAGGTGGATCTTCCACGAAGAGGTGGATCTGCCGTTAGGTTAGTGTTAGTTTTTGATATTTCTTTAGAAAACTAATTAAAAACAAATAAATCTTCACGTAAAGTTAAATCTTCACGTAAAGTTAAATCTTCCGCAAAGAGGTGGATCTTCCGCGAAGAGGTGGATCTGCCGTTAGGATAGTGTTAGTTTATGATATTTCTTTAGAAAACTAATTAAAAACAATTTAATCTTCACGTAAAGTTAAATCTTCCGCAAACAGGTGTATATTCCACGAAGAGGTGGATCTGCCGTTAGGATAGTGTTAGTTTATGATATTTCTTTAGAAAACTAATTAAAAACAATTTAATCTTCACGTAAAGTTAAATCTTCCGCAAACAGGTGTATATTCCACGAAGAGGTGGATCTGCCGTTAGGTTAGTGTTAGTTTTTGTTATTTCTTTAGAAAACTAATTAAAAACAAATAAATCTTCACGTAAAGTTAAATCTTCACGTAAAGTTAAATCTTCCGCAAAGAGGTGGATCTTCCGCGAAGAGGTGGATCTGCCGTTAGGATAGTGTTAGTTTTTGTTATTTCTTTAGGAAGCTAATTAAAAACAAATAAATCTTCACGTAAAGTTAAATCTTCCGCAAACAGGTGGATATTCCACGAAGAGGTGGATCAGCCGTTAGGTTAGTGTTAGTTTTTGTTATTTCTTTAGAAAACTAATTAAAAACAAATAAATCTTCACGTAAAGTTAAAACTTCCGCAAAGAGGTGGATCTTTCGCGAAGATGTGGATCTGCCGTTAGGTTAGTGTTAGTATATGATATTTCTTTAGAAAACCAATTAAAAACAATTTAATCTTCACGTAAAGTTAAATCTTCCGCAAACAGGTGGATATTCCACGAAGAGGTGGATCTGCCGTTAGGTTAGTGTTAGTTTTTGTTATTTCTTTAGAAAACTAATTAAAAACAAATAAATCTTCACGTAAAGTTAAATCTTCCGGAAAGAGGTGGATCTTTCGCGAAGAGGTGGATCTGCCGTTAGGTTAGTGTTAGTATATGATATTTCTTTAGAAAACCAATTGAAAACAATTTAATCTTTACGTGAAGTTAAATCTTCCGCAAACAGGTGGATCTTCCGCGAAGAGGTGGATCTGCCGTTAGGTTAGTGTTAGTATTTGATATTTCTTTAGAAAACTAATTAAAAACAAATCAATCTTCACGTAAAGTTAAATCTTCCGCAAAGAGGTGGATCTTCCGCGAAGAGGTGGATCTGCCGTTAGGTTAGTGTTAGTTTTTGATAATTCTTTAGAAAACCAATTAAAAACAAATTAATCTTCAGGTAAAGTTAAATCTTCCGGAAACAGGTGGATATTCCACGAAGAGGTGGATCTGCCGTTAGGTTAGTGTTAGTTTTTGTTATTTCTTTAGAAAACTAATTAAAAACAAATAAATCTTCACGTAAAGTTAAATCTTCCGGAAAGAGGTGGATCTTTCGCGAAGAGGTGGATCTGCCGTTAGGTTAGTGTTAGTATATGATATTTCTTTAGAAAACCAATTGAAAACAATTTAATCTTTACGTGAAGTTAAATCTTCCGCAAACAGGTGGATCTTCCGCGAAGAGGTGGATCTGCCGTTAGGTTAGTGTTAGTTTACGATATTTCTTTAGAAAACTAATTAAAGACAATTTAATCTTCACGTAAAGTTAAATCTTCCGCAAACAGGTGGATCTTCCCCGATGAGGTGGATCTGCCGTTAGGTTAGTGTTAGTTTTTGTTATTTCTTTAGAAAACTAATTAAAAACAAATAAATCTTCACGTAAAGTTAAATCTTCCGCAAACAGGTGGATATTCCACGAAGAGGTGGATCTGCCGTTAGGTTAGTGTTAGTTTTTGTTATTTCTTTAGAAAACTAATTAAAAACAAATAAATCTTCACGTAAAGTTAAAACTTCCGCAAAGAGGTGTATCTTTCGCGAAGATGTTGATCTGCCGTTAGGTTAGTGTTAGTATATGATATTTCTTTAGAAAACCAATTAAAAACAATTTAATCTTCACGTAAAGTTAAATCTTTCGCAAACAAGTGGATATTCCACGAAGAGGTGGATCTGCCGTTAGGTTAGTGTTAGTTTTTGTTATTTCTTTAGAAAACTAATTAAAAACAAATAAATCTTCACGTAAAGTTAAATCTTCCGGAAAGAGGTGGATCTTTCGCGAAGAGGTGGATCTGCCGTTAGGTTAGAGTTAGTATATGATATTTCTTTAGAAAACCAATTGAAAACAATTTAATCTTTACGTGAAGTTAAATCTTCCGCAAACAGGTGGATCTTCCGCGAAGAGGTGGATCTGCCGTTAGGTTAGTGTTAGTATTTGATATTTCTTTAGAAAACTAATTAAAAACAAATCAATCTTCACGTAAAGTTAAATCTTCCGCAAAGAGGTGGATCTTCCGCGAAGAGGTGGATCTGCCGTTAGGTTAGTGTTAGTATTTGATATTTCTTTAGAAAACTAATTAAAAACAAATCAATCTTCACGTAAAGTTAAATCTTCCGCAAAGAGGTGGATCTTCCGCGAAGAGGTGGATCTGCCGTTAGGTTAGTGTTAGTATTTGATATTTCTTTAGAAAACTAATTAAAAACAAATCAATCTTCACGTAAAGTTAAATCTTCCGCAAACAGGTGGATCTTCCGCGAAGAGGTGGATCTGCCGTTAGGTTAGTGTTAGTATTTGATATTTCTTTAGAAAACTAATTAAAAACAAATCAATCTTCACGTAAAGTTAAATCTTCCGCAAACAGGTGGATATTCCACGAAGAGGTGGATCAGCCGTTAGGTTAGTGTTAGTTTTTGTTATTTCTTTAGAAAACTAATTAAAAACAAATAAATCTTCACGTAAAGTTAAAACTTCCGCAAAGAGGTGGATCTTTCGCGAAGATGTGGATCTGCCGTTAGGTTAGTGTTAGTATATGATATTTCTTTAGAAAACCAATTAAAAACAATTTAATCTTCACGTAAAGTTAAATCTTCCGCAAACAGGTGGATATTCCACGAAGAGGTGGATCTGCCGTTAGGTTAGTGTTAGTTTTTGTTATTTCTTTAGAAAACTAATTAAAAACAAATAAATCTTCACGTAAAGTTAAATCTTCCGGAAAGAGGTGGATCTTTCGCGAAGAGGTGGATCTGCCGTTAGGTTAGTGTTAGTTTTTGTTATTTCTTTAAAAAACTAATTAAAAACAAATAAATCTTCACGTAAAGTTAAATCTTCCGCAAAGAGGTGGATCTTCCGCGAAGAGGTGGATCTGCCGTTAGGTTAGTGTTAGATTTTGATAATTCTTTAGAAAACCAATTAAAAACAAATTAATCTTCAAGTAAAGTTAAATCTTCCGCAAAGAGGTGGATCTTCCACGAAGAGGTGGATCTGCCGTTAGGTTAGTGTTAGTTTTTGATATTTCTTTAGAAAACTAATTAAAAACAAATAAATCTTCACGTAAAGTTAAATCTTCACGTAAAGTTAAATCTTCCGCAAAGAGGTGGATCTTCCGCGAAGAGGTGGATCTGCCGTTAGGATAGTGTTAGTTTATGATATTTCTTTAGAAAACTAATTAAAAACAAATCAATCTTCACGTAAAGTTAAATCTTCCGCAAACAGGTGGATCTTCCGCGAAGAGGTGGATCTGCCGTTAGGTTAGTGTTAGTTTTTGATATTTCTTTAGAAAACCATTTAAAAACAAGTAAATCTTCACGTAAAGTTACATCTTCACGTAAAGTTAAATCTTCCGCAAAGAGGTGGATCTTCCGCGAAGAGGTGGATCTGCCGTTAGGTTAGTGTTAGTTTTTGATGTTTCTTTAGAAAATTAATTAAAAACAAATAAATCTGCACGTAAAGTTAAATCTTCACGTAAAGTTAAATCTTCCGTAAAGAGGTGGATCTTCCGCGAAGAGGTGGATCTGCCGTTAGGTTAGTGTTAGTTTACGATATTTCTTTAGAAAACTAATTAAAGACAATTTAATCTTCACGTAAAGTTAAATCTTCCGCAAACAGGTGGATCTTCCGCGAAGAGGTGGATCTGCCGTTAGGTTAGTGTTAGTTTTTGATAATTCTTTAGAAAACCAATTAAAAACAATTTAATCTTCACGTAAAGTTAAATCTTCCGCAAACAGGTGGATATTCCACGAAGAGGTGGATCTGCCGTTAGGTTAGTGTTAGTATATGATATTTCTTTAGAAAACCAATTGAAAACAATTTAATCTTTACGTGAAGTTAAATCTTCCGCAAACAGGTGGATCTTCCGCGAAGAGGTGGATCTGCCGTTAGGTTAGTGTTAGTATTTGATATTTCTTTAGAAAACTAATTAAAAACAAATCAATCTTCACATAAAGTTAAATCTTCCGCAAAGAGGTGGATCTTCCGCGAAGAGGTGGATCTGCCGTTAGGTTAGTGTTAGTTTTTGATAATTCTTTAGAAAACCAATTAAAAACAAATTAATCTTCAGGTAAAGTTAAATCTTCCGCAAAGAGGTGGATCTTCCACGAAGATGTGGATCTGCCGTTAGGTTAGTGTTATTTTTTGATATTTCTTTAGAAAACTAATTAAAAACAAATAAATCTTCACGTAAAGTTAAATCTTCCGCAAAGAGGTGGATCTTCCGCGAAGAGGTGGATCTGCCGTTAGGTTAGTGTTAGTTTTTGATAATTCTTTAGAAAACCAATTAAAGACAAATTAATCTTCACATAAAGTTAAATCTTCCGCAAAGAGGTGGATCTTCCGCGAAGAGGTGGATCTGCCGTTAGGTTAGTGTTAGTTTTTGATAATTCTTTAGAAAACTAATTAAAAACAAATAAATCTTCACTTAAAGTTAAATCTTCACGTAAAGTTATATCTTCCGCAAAGAGGTGGATCTTCCGCGAAGAGGTGGATCTGCCGTTAGGATAGTGTTAGTTTTTGTTATTTCTTTAGAAAGCTAATTAAAAACAAATAAATCTTCACGTAAAGTTAAAACTTCCGCAAAGAGGTGGATCTTTCGCGAAGATGTGGATCTGCCGTTAGGTTAGTGTTAGTATATGATATTTCTTTAGAAAACCAATTAAAAACAATTTAATCTTCACGTAAAGTTAAATCTTCCGCAAACAGGTGGATATTCCACGAAGAGGTGGATCTGCCGTTAGGTTAGTGTTAGTTTTTGTTATTTCTTTAGAAAACTAATTAAAAACAAATAAATCTTCACGTAAAGTTAAATCTTCCGGAAAGAGGTGGATCTTTCGCGAAGAGGTGGATCTGCCGTTAGGTTAGTGTTAGTTTTTGTTATTTCTTTAAAAAACTAATTAAAAACAAATAAATCTTCACGTAAAGTTAAATCTTCCGCAAAGAGGTGGATCTTCCGCGAAGAGGTGGATCTGCCGTTAGGTTAGTGTTAGATTTTGATAATTCTTTAGAAAACCAATTAAAAACAAATTAATCTTCAAGTAAAGTTAAATCTTCCGCAAAGAGGTGGATCTTCCACGAAGAGGTGGATCTGCCGTTAGGTTAGTGTTAGTTTTTGATATTTCTTTAGAAAACTAATTAAAAACAAATAAATCTTCTCGTAAAGTTAAATCTTCACGTAAAGTTAAATCTTCCGCAAAGAGGTGGATCTTCCGCGAAGAGGTGGATCTGCCGTTAGGATAGTGTTAGTTTATGATATTTCTTTAGAAAACTAATTGAAAACAAATCAATCTTCACGTAAAGTTAAATCTTCCGCAAACAGGTGGATCTTCCGCGAAGAGGTGGATCTGCCGTTAGGTTAGTGTTAGTTTTTGATATTTCTTTAGAAAACCATTTAAAAACAAGTTAATCTTCACGTAAAGTTACATCTTCACGTAAAGTTAAATCTTCCGCAAAGAGGTGGATCTTCCGCGAAGAGGTGGATCTGCCGTTAGGTTAGTGTTAGTTTTTGATGTTTCTTTAGAAAATTAATTAAAAACAAATAAATCTGCACGTAAAGTTAAATCTTCACGTAAAGTTAAATCTTCCGCAAAGAGGTGCATCTTCCGCGAAGAGGTGGATCTGCCGTTAGGTTAGTGTTAGTTTACGATATTTCTTTAGAAAACTAATTAAAGACAATTTAATCTTCACGTAAAGTTAAATCTTCCGCAAACAGGTGGATCTTCCGCGAAGAGGTGGATCTGCCGTTAGGTTAGTGTTAGTTTTTGATAATTCTTTAGAAAACCAATTAAAAACAATTTAATCTTCACGTAAAGTTAAATCTTCCGCAAACAGGTGGATATTCCACGAAGAGGTGGATCTGCCGTTAGGTTAGTGTTAGTTTTTGTTATTTCTTTAGAAAACTAATTAAAAACAAATAAATCTTCACGTAAAGTTAAATCTTCCGGAAAGAGGTGGATCTTTCGCGAAGAGGTGGATCTGCCGTTAGGTTAGTGTTAGTATATGATATTTCTTTAGAAAACCAATTGAAAACAATTTAATCTTTACGTGAAGTTAAATCTTCCGCAAATAGGTGGATCTTCCGCGAAGAGGTGGATCTGCCGTTAGGTTAGTGTTAGTATTTGTTATTTCTTTAGAAAACTAATTAAAAACAAATCAATCTTCACATAAAGTTAAATCTTCCGCAAAGAGGTGGATCTTCCGCGAAGAGGTGGATCTGCCGTTAGGTTAGTGTTAGTTTTTGATATTTCTTTAGAAAACTAATTAAAAACAAATAAATCTTCACGTAAAGTTAAATCTTCACGTAAAGTTAAATCTTCCGCAAAGAGGTGGATCTTCCGCGAAGAGGTGGATCTGCCGTTAGGATAGTGTTAGTTTATGATATTTCTTTAGAAAACTAATTAAAAACAATTTAATCTTCACGTAAAGTTAAATCTTCCGCAAACAGGTGTATATTCCACGAAGAGGTGGATCTGCCGTTAGGTTAGTGTTAGTTTTTGTTATTTCTTTAGAAAACTAATTAAAAACAAATAAATCTTCACGTAAAGTTAAATCTTCCGGAAAGAGGTGGATCTTTCGCGAAGAGGTGGATCTGCCGTTAGGTTAGTGTTAGTATATGATATTTCTTTAGAAAACCAATTGAAAACAATTTAATCTTTACGTGAAGTTATATCTTCCGCAAACAGGTGGATCTTCCGCGAAGAGGTGGATCTGCCGTTAGGTTAGTGTTAGTATTTGATATTTCTTTAGAAAACTAATTAAAAACAAATCAATCTTCACATAAAGTTAAATCTTCCGCAAAGAGGTGGATCTTCCGCGAAGAGGTGGATCTGCCGTTAGGTTAGTGTTAGTTTTTAATAATTCTTTAGAAAACCAATTAAAAACAAATTAATCTTCAGGTAAAGTTAAATCTTCCGCAAAGAGGTGGATCTTCCACGAAGAGGTGGATCTGCAGTTAGGTTAGTGTTATTTTTTGATATTTCTTTAGAAAACTAATTAAAAACAAATAAATCTTCACGTAAAGTTAAATCTTCACGTAAAGTTAAATCTTCCGCAAAGAGGTGGATCTTCCGCGAAGAGGTGGATCTGCCGTTAGGTTAGTGTTAGTTTTTGATATTTCTTTAGTAAACTAATTAAGAACAAATAAATCATCACGTAAATTTAAATCTGCCGCAAAAAGGTTGATCTTCCGCGAAGAGGTGGATCTGCCATTAGGTTAGTGTTAGTTTTTTATATTTCTTTAGAAAACCAATTAAAAATAATTTAATCTTCACGTAAAGTTAAATCTGCCGCAAAGAGGTGGATCTTCCGCAAAGAAGTGGATCTGCCGTTAGGTTAGTGTTAGTTTTTGATATTTCTTTAGAAAACTAATTAAAAACAAATAAATGTTCACGTAAAGTTAAATCTTCACGTAAAGTTAAACTGCCGCAAAGAAGGTGATCTTAAGCGAAGAGGTGGATCTGCCGTTAGGTTAGTGTTAGTTTTTGATATTTCTTTAAAAAACCAATTAAAAACAAATAAATCTTCACGTAAAGTTAAATCTTCCGCAAAGAGGTGGATCTTCCGCGAAGAGGTGGATCTTTCGTGAAGATGTGGATCTGCCGTTAGGTTAGTGTTAGTTTATGACATTTCCTTAGATAACCAATTAAAAACAATTTAATCCTCACGTAAAGTTAAATCTTCCGCAAACAGGTGGATCTTCCGCGAAGAGGTGGATCTGCCGTTAGGTTAGTGTTAGTTTTTGATATTTCATTAGAAAACCAATTAAAAACAAATTAATCTTCAGGTAAAATTAAATCTTCCGCAAAGAGGTAGATCTTCCGCGAAGAAGTGGATCTGCCGTTAGGTTAGTTCAGTTTTTCATATTTCTTTAGAAAACCAATTAAAAACAATTTAATCTTCGCGTAAAGTTAAATCTTCCGCAAAGAGGTGGATCTTCCGCGAAGTGGTGGATCTGCCGTTAGGTTAGTGTTAGTTTTTGTTATTTCTTTAGAAAACTAATTAAAAACAAATAAATCTTCACGTAAAGTTAAATCTTCCGGAAAGAGGTGGATCTTTCGCGAAGAGGTGGATCTGCCGTTAGGTTAGTGTTAGTATATGATATTTCTTTAGAAAACCAATTGAAAACAATTTAATCTTTACGTGAAGTTAAATATTCCGCAAACAGGTGGATCTTCCGCGAAGAGGTGGATCTGCCGTTAGGTTAGTGTTAGTATTTGATATTTCTTTAGAAAACTAATTAAAAACAAATCAATCTTCACGTAAAGTTAAATCTTCAGCAAAGAGGTGGATCTTCCGCGAAGAGGTGGATCTGCCGTTAGGTTAGTGTTAGTTTTTGATAATTCTTTAGGAAACCAATTAAAAACAAATTAATCTTCAGGTAAAGTTAAATCTTCCGCAAAGAGGTGGATCTTCCACGAAGAGGTGGATCTGCCGTTAGGTTAGTGTTAGTTTTTGATATTTCTTTAGAAAACTAATTAAAAACAAATAAATCTTCACGTAAAGTTAAATCTTCACGTAAAGTTAAATCTTCCGCAAAGAGGTGGATCTTCCGCGAAGAGGTGGATCTGCCGTTAGGATAGTGTTAGTTTATGATATTTCTTTAGAAAACTAATTAAAAACAATTTAATCTTCACGTAAAGTTAAATCTTCCGCAAACAGGTGTATATTCCACGAAGAGGTGGATCTGCCGTTAGGTTAGTGTTAGTTTTTGTTATTTCTTTAGAAAACTAATTAAAAACAAATAAATCTTCACGTAACGTTAAATCTTCCGGAAAGAGGTGGATCTTTCGCGAAGAGGTGGATCTGCCGTTAGGTTAGTGTTAGTATATGATATTTCTTTAGAAAACCAATTGAAAACAATTTAATCTTTACATGAAGTTAAATCTTCCGCAAACAGGTGGATCTTCCGCGAAGAGGTGGATCTGCCGTTAGGTTAGTGTTAGTATTTGATATTTCTTTAGAAAACTAATTAAAAACAAATCAATCTTCACATAAAGTTAAATCTTCCGCAAAGAGGTGGATCTTCCGCGAAGAGGTGGATCTGCCGTTAGGTTAGTGTTAGTTTTTGATAATTCTTTAGAAAACCAATTAAAAACAAATTAATCTTCAGGTAAAGTTAAATCTTCCGCAAAGAGGTGGATCTTCCACGAAGAGGTGGATCTGCAGTTAGGTTAGTGTTATTTTTTGATATTTCTTTAGAAAACTAATTAAAAACAAATAAATCTTCACGTAAAGTTAAATCTTCACGTAAAGTTAAATCTTCCGCAAAGAGGTGGATCTTCCGCGAAGAGGTGGATCTGCCGTTAGGTTAGTGTTAGTTTTTGATATTTCTTTAGAAAACTAATTAAGAACAAATAAATCATCACGTAAATTTAAATCTGCCGCAAAAAGGTTGATCTTCCGCGAAGAGGTGGATCTGCCATTAGGTTAGTGTTAGTTTTTTATATTTCTTTAGAAAACCAATTAAAAATAATTTAATCTTCACGTAAAGTTAAATCTGCCGCAAAGAGGTGGATCTTCCGCAAAGAAGTGGATCTGCCGTTAGGTTAGTGTTAGTTTTTGATATTTCTTTAGAAAACTAATTAAAAACAAATAAATGTTCACGTAAAGTTAAATCTTCACGTAAAGTTAAACTGCCGCAAAGAAGGTGATCTTAAGCGAAGAGGTGGATCTGCCGTTAGGTTAGTGTTAGTTTTTGATATTTCAATAGAAAACCAATTAAAAACAAATTAATCTTCAGGTAAAGTTAAATCTTCCGCAAAGAGGTGGATCTTCCGCGAAGTGGTGGATCTGCCGTTAGGTTAGTTCAGTTTTTCATATTTCTTTAGAAAACCAATTAAAAACAATTTAATCTTCACGTAAAGTTAAATCTTCCGCAAAGAGGTGGATATTTCGCGAAGAGGTGGATCTGCCGTTAGGTTAGTGTTAGTTTTTGTTATTTCTTTAAAAAACTAATTAAAAACAAATAAATCTTCACGTAAAGTTAAATCTTCCGCAAAGAGGTGGATCTTCCGCGAAGAGGTGGATCTGCCGTTAGGTTAGTGTTAGATTTTGATAATTCTTTAGAAAACCAATTAAAAACAAATTAATCTTCAAGTAAAGTTAAATCTTCCGCAAAGAGGTGGATCTTCCACGAAGAGGTGGATCTGCCGTTAGGTTAGTGTTAGTTTTTGATATTTCTTTAGAAAACTAATTAAAAACAAATAAATCTTCACGTAAAGTTAAATCTTCACGTAAAGTTAAATCTTCCGCAAAGAGGTGGATCTTCCGCGAAGAGGTGGATCTGCCGTTAGGATAGTGTTAGTTTATGATATTTCTTTAGAAAACTAATTAAAAACAAATCAATCTTCACGTAAAGTTAAATCTTCCGCAAACAGGTGGATCTTCCGCGAAGAGGTGGATCTGCCGTTAGGTTAGTGTTAGTTTTTGATATTTCTTTAGAAAACCATTTAAAAACAAGTAAATCTTCACGTAAAGTTACATCTTCACGTAAAGTTAAATCTTCCGCAAAGAGGTGGATCTTCCGCGAAGAAGTGGATCTGCCGTTAGGTTAGTTCAGTTTTTCATATTTCTTTAGAAAACCAATTAAAAACAATTTAATCTTCGCGTAAAGTTAAATCTTCCGCAAAGAGGTGGATCTTCCGCGAAGTGGTGGATCTGCCGTTAGGTTAGTGTTAGTTTTTGTTATTTCTTTAGAAAACTAATTAAAAACAAATAAATCTTCACGTAAAGTTAAATCTTCCGGAAAGAGGTGGATCTTTCGCGAAGAGGTGGATCTGCCGTTAGGTTAGTGTTAGTATATGATATTTCTTTAGAAAACCAATTGAAAACAATTTAATCTTTACGAGAAGTTAAATATTCCGCAAACAGGTGGATCTTCCGCGAAGAGGTGGATCTGCCGTTAGGTTAGTGTTAGTATTTGATATTTCTTTAGAAAACTAATTAAAAACAAATCAATCTTCACGTAAAGTTAAATCTTCCGCAAAGAGGTGGATCTTCCGCGAAGAGGTGGATCTGCCGTTAGGTTAGTGTTAGTATATGATATTTCTTTAGAAAACCAATTGAAAACAATTTAATCTTTACGTGAAGTTAAATCTTCCGCAAACAGGTGGATCTTCCGCGAAGAGGTGGATCTGCCGTTAGGTTAGTGTTAGTATTTGATATTTCTTTAGAAAACTAATTAAAAACAAATCAATCTTCACATAAAGTTAAATCTTCCGCAAAGAGGTGGATCTTCCGCGAAGAGGTGGATCTGCCGTTAGGTTAGTGTTAGTTTTTAATAATTCTTTAGAAAACCAATTAAAAACAAATTAATCTTCAGGTAAAGTTAAATCTTCCGCAAAGAGGTGGATCTTCCACGAAGAGGTGGATCTGCAGTTAGGTTAGTGTTATTTTTTGATATTTCTTTAGAAAACTAATTAAAAACAAATAAATCTTCACGTAAAGTTAAATCTTCACGTAAAGTTAAATCTTCCGCAAAGAGGTGGATCTTCCGCGAAGAGGTGGATCTGCCGTTAGGTTAGTGTTAGTTTCTGATATTTCTTTAGAAAACTAATTAAGAACAAATAAATCATCACGTAAATTTAAATCTGCCGCAAAAAGGTTGATCTTCCGCGAAGAGGTGGATCTGCCATTAGGTTAGTGTTAGTTTTTTATATTTCTTTAGAAAACCAATTAAAAATAATTTAATCTTCACGTAAAGTTAAATCTGCCGCAAAGAGGTGGATCTTCCGCAAAGAAGTGGATCTGCCGTTAGGTTAGTGTTAGTTTTTGATATTTCTTTAGAAAACTAATTAAAAACAAATAAATGTTCACGTAAAGTTAAATCTTCACGTAAAGTTAAACTGCCGCAAAGAAGGTGATCTTAAGCGAAGAGGTGGATCTGCCGTTAGGTTAGTGTTAGTTTTTGATATTTCTTTAAAAAACCAATTAAAAACAAATACATCTTCACGTAAAGTTAAATCTTCCGCAAAGAGGTGGATCTTCCGCGAAGAGGTGGATCTTTCGTGAAGATGTGGATCTGCCGTTAGGTTAGTGTTAGTTTATGACATTTCCTTAGAAAACCAATTAAAAACAATTTAATCCTCACGTAAAGTTAAATCTTCCGCAAACAGGTGGATCTTCCGCGAAGAGGTGGATCTGCCGTTAGGTTAGTGTTAGTTTTTGATATTTCATTAGAAAACCAATTAAAAACAAATTAATCTTCAGGTAAAGTTAAATCTTCCGCAAAGAGGTAGATCTTCCGCGAAGAAGTGGATCTGCCGTTAGGTTAGTTCAGTTTTTCATATTTCTTTAGAAAACCAATTAAAAACAATTTAATCTTCGCGTAAAGTTAAATCTTCCGCAAAGAGGTGGATCTTCCGCGAAGTGGTGGATCTGCCGTTAGGTTAGTGTTAGTTTTTGTTATTTCTTTAGAAAACTAATTAAAAACAAATAAATCTTCACGTAAAGTTAAATCTGCCGCAAAGAGGTGGATCTTCCGCAAAGAAGTGGATCTGCCGTTAGGTTAGTGTTAGTTTTTGATATTTCTTTAGAAAACTAATTAAAAACAAATAAATGTTCACGTAAAGTTAAATCTTCACGTAAAGTTAAACTGCCGCAAAGAAGGTGATCTTAAGCGAAGAGGTGGATCTGCCGTTAGGTTAGTGTTAGTTTTTGATATTTCTTTAAAAAACCAATTAAAAACAAATAAATCTTCACGTAAAGTTAAATCTTCCGCAAAGAGGTGGATCTTCCGCGAAGAGGTGGATCTTTCGTGAAGATGTGGATCTGCCGTTAGGTTAGTGTTAGTTTATGACATTTCTTTAGAAAACCAATTAAAAACAATTTAATCCTCACGTAAAGTTAAATCTTCCGCAAACAGGTGGATCTTCCGCGAAGAGGTGGATCTGCCGTTAGGTTAGTGTTAGTTTTTGATATTTCATTAGAAAACCAATTAAAAACAAATTAATCTTCAGGTAAAGTTAAATCTTCCGCAAAGAGGTAGATCTTCCGCGAAGAAGTGGATCTGCCGTTAGGTTAGTTCAGTTTTTCATATTTCTTTAGAAAACCAATTAAAAACAATTTAATCTTCGCGTAAAGTTAAATCTTCCGCAAAGAGGTGGATCTTCCGCGAAGTGGTGGATCTGCCGTTAGGTTAGTGTTAGTTTTTGTTATTTCTTTAGAAAACTAATTAAAAACAAATAAATCTTCACGTAAAGTTAAATCTTCCGGAAAGAGGTGGATCTTTCGCGAAGAGGTGGATCTGCCGTTAGGTTAGTGTTAGTATATGATATTTCTTTAGAAAACCAATTGAAAACAATTTAATCTTTACGTGAAGTTAAATATTCCGCAAACAGGTGGATCTTCCGCGAAGAGGTGGATCTGCCGTTAGGTTAGTGTTAGTATTTGATATTTCTTTAGAAAACTAATTAAAAACAAATCAATCTTCACGTAAAGTTAAATCTTCCGCAAAGAGGTGGATCTTCCGCGAAGAGGTGGATCTGCCGTTAGGTTAGTGTTAGTTTTTGATAATTCTTTAGGAAACCAATTAAAAACAAATTAATCTTCAGGTAAAGTTAAATCTTCCGCAAAGAGGTGGATCTTCCACGAAGAGGTGGATCTGCCGTTAGGTTAGTGTTAGTTTTTGATATTTCTTTAGAAAACTAATTAAAAACAAATAAATCTTCACGTAAAGTTAAATCTTCACGTAAAGTTAAATCTTCCGCAAAGAGGTGGATCTTCCGCGAAGAGGTGGATCTGCCGTTAGGATAGTGTTAGTTTATGATATTTCTTTAGAAAACTAATTAAAAACAATTTAATCTTCACGTAAAGTTAAATCTTCCGCAAACAGGTGTATATTCCACGAAGAGGTGGATCTGCCGTTAGGTTAGTGTTAGTTTTTGTTATTTCTTTAGAAAACTAATTAAAAACAAATAAATCTTCACGTAAAGTTAAATCTTCCGGAAAGAGGTGGATCTTTCGCGAAGAGGTGGATCTGCCGTTAGGTTAGTGTTAGTATATGATATTTCTTTAGAAAACCAATTAAAAACAATTTAATCTTTACGTGAAGTTAAATCTTCCGCAAACAGGTGGATCTTCCGCGAAGAGGTGGATCTGCCGTTAGGTTAGTGTTAGTATTTGATATTTCTTTAGAAAACTAATTAAAAACAAATCAATCTTCACATAAAGTTAAATCTTCCGCAAAGAGGTGGATCTTCCGCGAAGAGGTGGATCTGCCGTTAGGTTAGTGTTAGTTTTTGATAATTCTTTAGAAAACCAATTAAAAACAAATTAATCTTCAGGTAAAGTTAAATCTTCCGCAAAGAGGTGGATCTTCCACGAAGAGGTGGATCTGCAGTTAGGTTAGTGTTATTTTTTGATATTTCTTTAGAAAACTAATTAAAAACAAATAAATCTTCACGTAAAGTTAAATCTTCACGTAAAGTTAAATCTTCCGCAAAGAGGTGGATCTTCCGCGAAGAGGTGGATCTGCCGTTAGGTTAGTGTTAGTTTTTGATATTTCTTTAGAAAACTAATTAAGAACAAATAAATCATCACGTAAATTTAAATCTGCCGCAAAAAGGTTGATCTTCCGCGAAGAGGTGGATCTGCCATTAGGTTAGTGTTAGTTTTTTATATTTCTTTAGAAAACCAATTAAAAATAATTTAATCTTCACGTAAAGTTAAATCTGCCGCAAAGAGGTGGATCTTCCGCAAAGAAGTGGATCTGCCGTTAGGTTAGTGTTAGTTTTTGATATTTCTTTAGAAAACTAATTAAAAACAAATAAATGTTCACGTAAAGTTAAATCTTCACGTAAAGTTAAACTGCCGCAAAGAAGGTGATCTTAAGCGAAGAGGTGGATCTGCCGTTAGGTTAGTGTTAGTTTTTGATATTTCATTAGAAAACCAATTAAAAACAAATTAATCTTCAGGTAAAGTTAAATCTTCCGCAAAGAGGTAGATCTTCCGCGAAGAAGTGGATCTGCCGTTAGGTTAGTTCAGTTTTTCATATTTCTTTAGAAAACCAATTAAAAACAATTTAATCTTCACGTAAAGTTAAATCTTCCGCAAAGAGGTGGATCTTCCGCGAAGTGGTGGATCTGCCGTTAGGTTAGTATTAGTTTTTGAACGTGAAGATTTCGCAGAGGAACAAAGTAAGAATATTCTGAATGGAATGGATAAATAAGTTTTTCGCCAAAAATATTTGCATCGAAATGACTTGGGCCTTTGCGCCGAAACGGCTTGCGCCGAAAGTGGTATGGCGCAGAAAAAGACGTGCGCCGAATTGTCATGCGCCGAATCGGACTCGTGCCGAATCGGCTCGGCGCCGAAAATTCTTGCGCCGAATCGCTCGCGCCGAATAAGTTGCGTTGAAAATTTCGTGTCTAATCGGCTGCGCCGAATAGTACCTAATCCTTATAGGTCTTATGACATTTACATCTTAGGCCGACAATTTTCATTATGAGGCCTCCTAAAGAGTCCTCATTCGCCTTCATGGGTATCTTCAATGCGCTGCGCCAAAAAATGTAATTATTCTCAAATACACCTGCATAATTTTAAATTTCTATGCTTACACACTTCTTTATTTTCACTTTTATCTCGTTTTTGGTATGATGTGATTGTTCATCTTTTTACTTTCCGAACCCCTAGGTAAGGAAAGTATTGTTATCAGTCAAAATTTGACCCCCCAATTTTTTGACAGATGTTCACGTTTTGAGGTCCCCTGAATCCATTTTTATCATTTTTGGAAGGATGTCTGTATGTATGTGTGTGTGTATGTGTGTGTGTGTGTGTGTATGTACGTCTGTGAACACGATAGCGTCTAAACGAAGCAAGCAAATCATTCCAAATTTTGCATATAAGCTTTTTCCTGTCGTAGGACGAAGCCAGATGAAAATAATTTAAATCGTGTAACGGGAAAGGGGGGTTTACCTGGAGCTATTATGACATTATGCGTCATAACTTCGAAACGAAATTAAATATGTAAAAATATTAATAACAAAAAATTAGCGCTATGGAATTTCCTACATTTTTTGTCCTACAAGTTTTTCTCTAAAATATACAGGGCGTTTCAAAAATTTTTGTATTTGTAAAAATTTTTTGTATTTGTAAATAAAATAGTAAACCGCATTCTACTAACGAAAATAAGATAAAAAGTTTCTAATAACATGGGTCCAAAAATGCTTCGTTTGCAAGATATAGGCATTCAAAAGTTTTTTTCTTCCTATTTTGGTAAAATATGAAATTTTTCATCGATTTACTGTTGAAATTATGTAACCATTTTATAAAAAATAATATAAAAATTTGCGTCTGTTCGGAAAGTTATGCGATGGCCACATCAGATTTTTAACATTTGTATTCGTCTTTATCAAAATTTAATTATTTAAACTTAAACGTTAAACTAAAGTACAAATGTTAGCGACATCTACAATAATAATAATATTTTACGAACTTAAAAACAAATTTTATCAAAACACACATAGTATAAACTAATGTGATATCACGAAGTGTTGCAATCGCGAATTAATGTTTGTAGTATTATTATAATAGCCAAACTTACAAAATGACTACTGATTGTGCATCACGATGTGATAAAAAACCTATGTTAAAATGTACAACAGAAATGTACTCTTTAAGCTATACATGGGAAATCAGTAAAACAGAATTGCTTGGTTTACTACATCACGGTAACATACAATCGAGTATATTTTCCAGAGGAACGGATGATGAAATAAACTGGCGTTTGAAGTTGGAAGAGTGCAGTGAAAATGATGGGATGATATGGTATAATCTGAAACTCTGTCTAGTTTCAAGTGATGTAATTGAATTAGAATCTGTTTGCGAATTTAGATTTTATGATATACAACAGCCAATTCGGAAAGCCAAATATAAATTTACTACATCAGGACAGGATTTAACTCTCGAAGGTATCGATTTTTGTATGTTGTATCGTTGTACTATGGATTATGGTTCAATACATTGTCGCATAGACGCAGTAATTTCTAGAAAACCTATCATATCAAAATGTAATTGTAACAAAACTTTGGAACTTATCTTCAAAAATGAAAAATTTACTGATGTTACGCTTTGTGCTTCTGATGGTATAGAATTTCGGGCGCATAAAGCAATTTTGGCAGCTCGCTCCCCAGTTTTCAACGCAATGTTTGATCACGTAATGGACGAAAAGAATCAAAATCGTGTTAATATAACTGATATCGATGGTGAAATATTTGAAGAATTCTTACGTTACATTTACACTGAAGAGGTGGTAAATTTGAAAAACTGTGCAATTGGGTTATTAAGTGCAGCTGACAAGTACGGATTAGAAAATTTAAAAGTGCTTTGCGAAAATGAGTTGTGCACAAATATTTCGATTGAAAATGCCGCCGAAGTTTTGGTGCTGGCCGATTTGCACAATGTAATGAAACTGAGAGCTTCAGCAATTAAATATATTTGTTCTAACGCCGAAGATGTAACTAAGACTGCTGGTTGGAAATCAATGATTGCATTTCATTCAAATCTAGTTACAGAAATCGTATGCAATTTAGCACAACTTCAATTCATGATATGAAAACTTGAAATGAATGATCAGGGTTTTCTAAATTTTTCGTTTTTGTCTTTTATTTTTAAAATCATTGCATTCTATTTGTATTGAATTTTTAAATTAATGTAAAAATAAATAACTGTTGTGAATAATTTTATTTATTATTATTAATATTAATAATGTCAGAAGTGAATCTACATACCTACGTATGTGATTCAAGGACTAAAAAGAAGAAAAAAGACTCGTGTTCGTTTCATCGGTGTCGAAAAGCGAAAGCTGGACCAATCAAACCAAAGTTGTGCATGTACGCTGACAACTTTGAAGTGATTTTTTTTGGTCGAGGAAGAACCAAGTTTACCGTTTTAGTCCAGTCACTTTAGACAAAATATGGGTGTTATTTCGGAATAAATCCCACCAAGCTACATTTTGGTATACAGCTTCGTTTTGGCATCAGAAATAACCTCTCAAAAGTCTAGCTCGATTAGGTATTCGGAACCTTTCAAAATGGCGGCCAAAAAGTACAAAAAAACACTTTTTCCGAAATATCTCGGAATACGTCAATCCTACGACAAAAATAGCTCAATACTAAAATGAAGGAAATTAAATTCTCTACAAAAAAGGTCCTATACACTTTTTCAGTACAGGTAACGGTTTTCGAGTAATCGCGCGGGGAAAAGGACCCCAGCGTTCGGAGCGGCTCATATACGGCGTTCGGAGCGCGACGGCGCTCAGTTTTCCTCAAATATCTCGTCGACGAGCTATAATGTATGGTATTCAAATGTATACTCTCTTCCACACCACCCATGAGGTCGAGTATCAGGTGCATTTTTTTTTACGTGGTATCCCCATAAGTAGGTATTCTTGTTCTTCACAATCAATTCGTGCAGAAACAACATCAAAGACTTTGGAATTGAACTAGCATTTTGATCTAGAATTTTGTCGCTTGGGGGGTAAAATTTAGTATCGCATACTTTTTCCCGAATATCTCGCCTAATTACTGCCGCTGCGGTTTCGACCACCCTTAACCGTTCATCTGCAGCTTCACTGTGTTTATTAGTGTACCATGCGGTACTCAAAATGTCATACTGCGTGTCCAGGAAACAGATAATTGATGGTCCTGTAGTTTTCGACACAATAGAAACTCTGTCGTCATATCTCTCCAATAATTTTTTTGTTATTGTCTTATCATCGGGTACATAGTCCTTCAATATACCTTTTAATTCGGTCATCGTGAACTGACAATCTTCATTATCCTCGATGTATGTAAATATTTCTTCCATTGCCGAGGAGACTTCAGGGTTCAGCGGACGGCCTCTATTTTCATTGGACAGTGGTTTGCAAAAATCACGTAGACAATGACTATGATATACAGCCTCAGATGCAACTAGGTCAATTTCGTTGATTATTCTTTTCCGAACCTCTTTAGCCCAGCTATCATTATTACGTTTATCTGCCATTTCTAATATGGAAGATTTCATGGACAGTGTGGAAACTTTTTTTATCGGATTCCGATACTTGGCATGTTTCGCTGCTTGCTTCTTGTGATCAGCTTCTTTACCGTAAATCATGCAGCATTCTTTAAAATTAAATGTGGATCCACTGGCGTATCTTGGCCGTAGGTGGACTAATCGATGACGGATCAGCAGCATCCGCAGCTTCCTTTTCTCGTTTCCTCTTAAAAGATGCAATGGTATTTGGATTGATGTACACCTTGCGACATTGCACGTGGACTGTCGCCGTTGTTAAGGTGGACAAGTATTCAAACTTCCCATCGTCGCGTTCTCTACTTGCGGCTTGTAAGTTTTTTATTCCACGTGACACAACCACAACATCACCATCCTCAAGCGTCTTTTCGCAAATAAAACAATTCTCATTCATTTTCAGAAATTATTGAATCTATTAGCCGGATACATAACCTTAAACTGAACTCGACTGATTTCTATTAGCCGCAACAGGCAACTGGCCTCTGCAGCCGGCTGGAATTCGAAACCGAATCAGGTATACGCCGGCAACTGCACAAAACTCGACGGGGCCATTATCTTGCTCGAAGGGGGGTCACGAAGATTCGGTGGGCCCCTTTTTATTAGTGGACTAGTCTATCGAAATACTGCCATAGACGAGTATCATAATGGCATTTCACATGTATAACTATGATGAATGTGAAGTAGCATCACTTCTTATGGGAAATTCAATTTCATTCAACTGTTACTTAGTATCTTGTTTTTGTCATAGAATATAGCTCGTCGACTCGATTACTCGAAAACCGTTACCTGTACAGAAAAAGTGTATAGGACCTTTTTTGTAGAGAATTTAATTTTCTTCATTTTAGTATTGAACTATTTTTGTCGTAGGATTGACGTATTCCGAGATATTTCGGAAAAAGTGTTTTTTTGTACTTTTTGGCCGCCATTTTGAAAGGTTCCGAACACCTAATCGAGCTAGACTTTTGAGAGGTTATTTCTGATGCCAAAACGAAGCTGTATACCAAAATGTAGCTTGGTGGGATTTATTCCGAAGTAAAAACCTAAAGTGACTGGGCTATTGGCTTCCCGGGCGCTTATCGTTATCGGTTTGTTAGCGGCGTGTTGTGCATAGGACCATAAGAGCACGTACATTTAACTTTATCATTACCGTTACCGTTACCGGGCAATTGTGCGTCAGCCTTAAGTGTACCTTGTTCCATTTTATCATAACTAGGTAATCCTTATCGATATATGTAGTGTGTATCCTTATTATTTTAATTAAGATAAAATGTTAGATAATATAAAATGAGTAAATTTTCCGGCAACTTTATTTAATTTATTTATTTGCTTTCAAAATTCAATAAATTTATCGAAATAATAGCGAATAAACGATATCTAATCGCAAAACCAGAAGACAGATAAGTAATAGTACTTACTTATAGATATTATGATCGTGGCGGGAAAGTTAGATTTACCGACCCGATGAAAATGTAACTCGAGATGCTTGCGTCGAGATTTTCATTCAAGACGATTGCAGTGGCGGCTGATGCGTGGAGGGCGATGGGGCGCCCCCCTTCCTTAGTAGAATAGCAACTCTAAATGTTATTTAATGCAAATACACCATCTTGGACCATGGCACTGGATCTAAGAATACATTTTTCCCTATATTTTAAATTTTGTACTCTACCATTGAAACAAGTCACGGGCCTCCACTGGCTAAATCTAATACTCCCCGCGCACCAATAAGATATTTTTCTCCAGGATACCGCGAAAGCGTCATTTTTTTGGTTATTTTTAGATTCGAAAGTGGGCGTTTTTCGTACGATGCAAGTTTTGTATTGTAAATTTTTATATCATGCATATAATAGGATAAAAAAAAGTGTAACTCGATATACATAGCTACAGTAAAAGTTCACTTTTACTTTAAAGGTCATTGCTAACGCCTCAGGCATATTGGGCTCTTTGTCATTATATATAGTTTGCTTTGTCATGTCTCTTGTCGTGCATTTCTTTGTGTGAATCCCCGGTGTTTGCTGCATTATCGGCTAGCTGTTATCTTTCACGAGATTTGCATTCTTACACGCCTACACGCACGTGTGGGGTATTTATTTATACATTCGTTTGAATTTTCATATTGTTTTGAATTTTTAATTTGTAATAATTAATATTTTAATTTTTAAATGTAACTCGATATAGCTTATCAGCAACTCGCCCTCCGGCTCGTTGCTGATAAGCAATCTCGTTCGAAATGGATCTCTTTCTGTTACTTATACGTAAATAGCTATTTAAGGCGTTGTGACAGTTGTGTAAATTTTGTTATAACTTTTTCCTAGCAAATTTTGTACACAATTTACACAAGTGTCGACCACGTAATTTTGCTAGCTTTGTTTTTTTTTGTTTTTTTGCTTATTTTTGCTGTCAAATTTGCTAGCAAATTTTTTTAGGAATATTTCTACATTTTCTTGCTAAATCTGCGTGTAAAATTGTGCACAAGAATATTCGAAGGTGTGGTCTATTTACAACAAAATTTGCTAGTAATTTTACGCGTTGGACACTTGCGCAAATTTTGTACAATTTTTTAAATTGTATTTTAAGTAGCCATAATAAATAGGTCGTTCATTTATGCATTCTATTTTATTTTTAAATTTTTAGAATAAGTCAAAAACAAAGTAAATAAAACTGAGAAAGTTATATAAACGTATAAGAACGGTGAGTAATACCCAGAACACAAGCTAAAGTTGGCCATCTGGCGGGTGACTTCTTTCAGTTCTGACTCGGTAAAAGGGTCAAACGTGGCCTCTTTATTGTCTCACTTGGTGGTGTCGTGAGATCGAAAGGGGGTTCAAACGATGAGTTTGACCCTATCCTCCGTCATCCCTGGTATTTGCCGCCTGCCTATTTTTAGAATAACAATGCGATAAGCTGTGCTCCAGATATTTTCGTTGATTATTTTTAGCATTTTCCGGCAGCACTTTCTGGCTGAGGTTTATTGTCCAGCTCAGCTCTGTTCTTTTCTTTGATAGGTGCGCCTGCTCTGGATACAAAGCTTTGCGTTGCAGTTGCAGCTCTGCAGTTCTGTTGTGGTGTCGCTTTTTTGGAACAGACTGGTTACAGGCAGGGTTGGGCAGTATTTGAAATACATGTATTTGAAATATGTATTTGAAATACATTTAGTATTTTGTAATTTGTATTTCAAATACAATTTTTCAATGTATTTGTATTTTGTATTTCAAATACCCAAAACAAATGTATTTTGTATTTTGTATTTCAAATACTAATTACAAAATACTTCACAAAATACTTTAAAATCTAGAAGGATCCTGTCAGTTAGTGAATAGGGGCGTTATAACTTATAACTCAAACCGTTATGTTGCGGACCGTTAAAAACCGTAAAGTTTGATTTACACCCCAAATTTTAAAATTGAATTCTTTCTACAAGCTGTAATTTTACGTGTAAGCCGAACTTTACGGCTTTTAACGTTTGAAAAAATAACGATTTGAGTTAGAGAATAGGGGTGTTAATCTGTATTACCACTACCCACCTTATCAACATTTTAGGCTTCTATACAAAGTATAACAAGAAGCCTTATGATCTGGCTCCGTGTCCGTCTGTCTGTCTGTCCGTCTGTCTGTCTGTCCGTCTGTCCGCATAATTCAAAATCATACAGAGCGTTTCAAATCGTGTTGGAAATACTCTGTGTGTATAGAGGTCTAAGAACTGGGTAGCCAGTGCGCTACTTTTAGGCTTCTGTACAAAGTATAACAAGAAGCCTTATTTAGGCTTCTATGCAAGGTATAGAAAGAAGCCTAATGGTCTGGCTTCGTGTCGGTCCGCATGTTTCAGAGCCAATCATAACGTTGATCAACTGAAACGTTGTTATATTGTAAATACGTCGTCTATATAGTATTGCGTTAATCTGTTAATCCGTTGATTCGATTCGCTAATGCAATTTATTTTAACATGGAACATGTTTTTACGGTCGTTTCCTCGCAAAAATCGACACCAAAAAACCGACACCAAAAACCGACAGCAAAAACCGACACCAAAAATCGATAGCAAAAATTGGCACCACATGTATAATTCAAATTTATAGTTTATAATTTGAATAGAGTAGATTATCGAATAACATCTTCCCATTCACAATAATGAATTTTCAATAACAAAATTTTCATTACCAAAAATTTAAATCCGAAACCGATCGCAAAAAGCAAATCTGCTTATATAGTAAATTTTTTATTACCAACACAAAAATTAAGGGATTATCCCCCGTGTAACACAACTACGTGTAATACACGGTTACACAACTACGCCGCACTTCGGAAAACAGTAAAAAGAAGAAAAAACGAGATAGGCGCCACTCCCGCGGCACCCCTAAATCTCGAGGAAAACTATGATAAATGGTTTGGTACCGAAAAACAGGTTCCATGATAAATCTTCATATTTAGCGAACGATAAAGCCCTGTTTAGCGCCCCTTCCACAACCTTATTTAATTCTCGCAAAGCCATTTTTTGTAAAGACAGTTTTAGTTCACGTTCAACACTTTTAAATCATAATAAGTCATTTGGTTTATATAGTATTTTTATTAAATATTAACGGATTAACGTATTAACGTTAATCCGTTAATCCGGATTTAAGTTAATCATTAATAACCGTTATTTCCTATCTCCTCGATTTTTGTTTCTTCTTTTCGTTCAGTTCAGATCCTTCCCCTTCCATAACTTCGATTAGTGCTTATGTTGGTAACAAATTTGGACCAATGAGATTAGGTTTTGACACGCCGCAGGAGCGAGCTGGCATTTTAGGCTTCTATACAAAGTATAGCAAGAAGCCTTATGATCTGGCTCCGTGTCCGTCTGTCCGTCCGCATAATTCAAAATCATACAGAGCGTTTCAAATCGTGTTGGAAATACTCTGTGTGTATAGAGGTCTAAGAACTGGGTAGCCAGTACGCTACTTTTAGGCTTCTATACAAGGTATAGAAAGAAGCCTTATGGTCTGGCTTCGTGTCCGTCCGCATGTTTCAGAGCCAATCATAACGTTGATCAACTGATACGTTGTTATATTGTAAATACTTCGTCTATATAGTATTGCGTTAATCTGTTAATCCGTTGTTTCGATTCGCTAATGCAATTTATAAATACGCAAATGTTCGAAGGAAATTTACTAAGTTAAAGATATTTTCGAAGAGGTCTCCCTATATAAACTACTTGTTTTACTTTGATGTGAAAAAATAATTTTTTATTGATGTGGTTAGTGAAGTTAAGTTGTAAATAAAAGAGAAAGGAGAGGATTGGTCCACCTCAAAAAAAGGACCATACATTACAGAGAAGTAAAGTTTCGAATAGAATGGAAAAGTTTGATTGTTATTACTTATATAGTAAATGATAATTACCAACCGCAAAAAATTTAATTGGTGCAGATTATCTGATTATGTGATGTTACATTATATTTCTATATACAATAGATAATATAATACTTTTGTATATAAACACAATTGTAATAAATTTATTTTTAAAAAATTCTTAGAAATTGTAATTGAAATGTATTTTGTATTTTAAATGTATTTTAATTGTATTTGAAATACTATATTTTGTATTTTGTATTTGAAATACTCGACATAAATGTATTATTTCAAATACTCAAAACAAATGTATTTTGTATTTCAAATACATATTTTCATGTATTTTGTCCAACCCTGGTTACAGGCCGCGGCCATAACGGTCACCGGATAGCACCCAGATAAAGCAATGGCCAGAGCCCCACCCCGTGATTGGTTCAGACTTGGGCGCCCAAATGTTCGCCTTGCCCGTCGCGATGTAAAACCAATCTTTGGGAATCGCTTCGTTCGGCTTGCTCGCCAAAACCAGATGGGCTCGCCGCTTTAAAACCACTTGTTTCAGAAGGTCCTGAGCTAGCCTGACCGTATGTAGATTTACTTCGAGGACCCTGATCTCTCCTTTGCCTTTTCTGGTCTTCGTTGCAGTCGGCGACCTTGCGTCCAGATTTGGCGCAGTTAATGCAGGCGTCGCTCTTGGTTCCCCGACATCCCTAGCTTGGGTGGCTGCTTCCCCAGCATCTGGGACAGAATCCGGTAAAGTACTCCTGGACCCTGCATCGGGCAACGATGCTTATTGCAATCGTGCCTGGTTGTACAATTTTCTTAGCCCCGGCTTCCTACATCTCACGGCGACTATTTGTGTACCCCCTAAGGCTGGCCGAAGAGATCGCATAGTTATATGCCCTCCAATCCCGATGTAATACCCCTGAGGCATCCTAGCAGCCCGACTTCGTTAACTATACCTTTTACAGTATTATTTGGAGCAAATGAAAACAGATTTTGAACAAATGAAAACAGATTTTGAGCAAATGAAAACAAATTTGGTGCTAATGAAAGCAGATTTTGAGCAAATGAAAACAGATTTGGTGCATGTGAAAACAGATTTGGAGCATATGAAAACAGATTCGAAACAAGTGTAAACAAATTTGGAACAGTTGAACTACATTTGGAACAAAATGAGAACATATTTGAAAACATGAAAACTGATTTGGAGTAAATGAAAACAAATTTTCTACAAATTAATATTATGAACTTAATTATTTATTTTTATGGAATTTCAACAATGTCTTGACAATAAAGATTAAAATTTGTTTCATCAATTCAAATTAATGTACGGCCATTTGCTCTGCTGTGTAAAATTTTGTCGACATAATCTTTTCGCTTTCTCTTGTTTTCACCGTTGTTCATATTTCCAATATGCGGTCTAAAAGCTTTAACTGAAAATAATTTTCCATCAAACCAATTTTTTACATAACATATTGTTTTCAATGTTAATGTGCTATCTTCCTCAATCTACCTTACCAATGCCTATTCTATTATAGGAGTCTTTTCTGTAGATGCATAACCTCCTTTGTGTTTAGGAAACTCTTGTCCTTTTTTTAACCATTTGTATGCTGTGCTTTATGTTCACATTTAAAGCTTTCGCTGTTGGTCTCCAATCTCTGTCTTCCTGATGTGCTTTAAAAATCCTGACTATCATTAAGCGAAATTGTATTATATTTTTTGTATTTTGATTGACGAAATTTTACTTACATAGGTAATAAAAAATTAAGCTGTTCATTAGATAATCCAAATTCGTTTTCATTTAAACCAAATCGGTTTTCATGTTTTCAAATCTGTTCTCATTTTGTTCCAAATGTAGTTCAAATGTTCCAAATTTATTTTCACTTGTTTCAAATCTGTTTTGATATGCTCCAAATCTGTTTTCACTTGCACCAAATCTGTTTTCATTTGCTCAAAATCTGTTTTCATTTGCTCAAAATCTGTTTTCATTTGCTCAAAATCTGTTTTCATTTGCTCCAAATAATACTGTAAATGGTATAGATGGAAGATGGCAACGAAGAAATAACCAAGAAATAAGTGAACTATATAGAGAAGATACCATTGTTGGGGACGTAGGTCAGCTCGGCAAATGGTCAGATATTTAATCCGGGTCCAAATTTTCTACCTGGAAATACATAGCCCAACTCGGCAAAGTACCTTTCGATGTCATTAACGGTAACTGATAATACCACCCCCGGCGCAATTAGGGTACAGGCGCTTTCCAAGATTTTAATAGATCTTTGCCGAATAAATTTTGGCTTGGCCAGAACTGTGAGCATCAAAAAACCTACCCTCCGATGCTCCGCATCTCCGGGCGGTTTTTCGTGCTCCGAGCCGCTACGCGGCGGGCGCTAAACATACGAGAGGCGCGACAGATCAAGGAAACCGGGATAAATGCAACCGGGATGTGAGAGACCCTCGAAATAGCATTATTCAGCGCGTTTGCCGAGCTGACCCATAATTAAAACGGCCTTTGGTTTTCATTTGCCCAGTTGACCGGTAGGATTAACCTATCCCTTGTACCTTTTGCCGAGTTGACCTACTCCGATTGTTGGAGTGGTAAAAGCACAGCGAATAAGGTGGTTGGGGCATTTGATAAGAATGGGAGAAGAGAGAATACCAGATATTATGTTGAAAATGACAATGAGTGGGAAGAGAAGATGAGGAAGACCAAAGTCAAGATGGAGAAAAGAAGTACAGGATGATTTGGACTGTTTGGACATCACTAAATGGAAACAAGAAGCGAAAAACAGGAAAATATGGGCTAGTCGTATAGCTGAACAAGTCATGGATCTGCAAGGCCTGAAGTGCTAAATTTCATTCATTCATTAATAATTGAAAATTAACCATATTTATGCACGATGGAAGAGATAAGGTTTATAGCGCAAATGTAAATCGATAAGACATTTTATCTTTTTCGAGCATGCGAACTTCTTGTGTCTGAAGATGACATTAATACTGTTCTTTGTTCATGTGAACTATTTAGCTGTAGACAACAGTGCGTATCGTTAATTTGGCCGTGTATTTTCAATGCAATCTACTTGATTGTGAAAGTAATCTGGTGCATTACTTCCCGTCATTAACGATAGGGTTGTATCCGACGAGGAGTAATTTGTAGATGGTACAAATTCACAAGCTCCGGAAACTACTGGAAGGAAGACGATATTTTGCCAAAATGCATAAATGTGATGGAATAACAAGAGCGGGGTAAATTTTAGATAGTATAGTTAGATTCGAATGCTTGTAGAAAAGGATCACGGTCGGGCGACTCGGTGGAGATTATCTCTTTTTGGGAGGTTTAAATGTTGTCGCGAAGATTTCAGTTTTATTAGATTTTGGAATAGTTATTGTGAATTCTCTCGTGAGGGACATTTTGACGAGTTTTTTTTTTGACAATAGACAAACATTTGTCTTTGCCGCGTTGTGTTTTTGTGATTTCTGACTGATTTTTGTGATTGTCTACGAATAGTAGAAGATGTGTTTTTAAATGTGATAGTTAATTAGTATAAGGATTGACTACTTTGGGTACCGGCGAGTACCAAAATTTGACGGGAATCAAACAACAAATCAAACTCGAAACTCATCATTTATGTAAATACGAGTTTGAATTACTAACTAACCGAATGATGGTATTAATATTTTTCTCTGATTATTGAGCTGTGAACTGATTTACCTATTTAGGGGGCCATCCTAATTATAGGGGTTCATAATTATTGTAAATTATACATATTTTCATTTATTTATCTAGTCAATAAATATTGTTATTTTTAAACATCCAGTGTTTTCGTTTTTCCTGCTAGGGAAAATGAGGTTTTATTACATTGTCAAGTTTAGTATCCTTTGCCCGCAACCGAGGTTTCAACCTCAACATTAAGCCGGGGGAGTTAGCGCCAGAAAAGGAGTCTCCGGGACTCATACCAGCAAGTCACGTTACCTAATTAGTCCTTTTTGAGAACATAATTATATGTTTGGGCGTAATCGATCAACCGGTGGAGGCAGCTTAATCTAAAATTCAATCTTGGTTTATTTCTTTTAAAGTAACTCTATGTAAGTTTTCCGGTACTGGGAAAAGTAATTCCGAAGGACGACCGGTGGTTACAAAATCTCGAGGTCTGAAGGCAAGGGCAGATGACACAACGGATGACAGAAGAAATTCTTAATTTTATGGAAAAACGGATAACATACAAAAACAGAAATCTATAACAGTACAGAGCAATACATGGAATAATAAAAAAGAAGATCAAAGAAGCAAAGGAAACATGGCTGAGAGAAAAATTCGAAGAGATTGAGGTACTGGATGGAAAGCACGATATATTTAACTTATATAAGGAAATCTAAAAAACAGCAAGAATGGTTCAAAAAAAGAATTGGATCTACTGACAAGCGACGACCATAGATTAATCACAGACGTGATATGGCACTATGAAGAAGAAGAATAATTAAGGTTGACCTTTTTGATAGGCGAATTTGAATTTTATAGGGCAAAAACTTGTTGATTTTTTTACTTTATGTATGGAACCAATCGAAGTATTTGTTGAGTTAGCAACCTTTCGAACGAAAATCAACTTCATCCAAAATTCTGCGTTACTTATTAATTTTCTTGCATATGGAACCGGTTTCTTCAAATTTTTCAGGGTGGCTTTCATTAAAAATTCGAGCAGTTCTACAATCACAACGATTATCAGCTTCGTAAATAAATATTATTTTACTTTCTTTTGTAAAGTTTACACCATTTTCAAACAACTGTTATTTTTAACAATACACGACCACTTGTAAACCTCAAATGATTGATTTGAAATGGTTTCTTTTGTTATCTTAGGTGATAGCGGAGTGCATATTGCAATGTTGGAACACCACGTCAATAGAAATACGTTTATTTAAGATTCAGAGAATTTGTTTATAACAAAAAAGCATGGACTTGTCTGAACAAACAGATAAACTTTCGTCCGACACCAAGAATTTGAGCTCAGTATCATTTAATTTGAAAAGCGAGGCTTGAAACAGGTTAATAAAAATAATTTATAATGTAACGCTTAATTAATTCCGTTGACATAAAATGTTTATTAATAATACAAAATCAAAATTGTTTAGTCATAAGAAAGGTAATTCAAAAGTCAAAATATTGTTAATTGATTAATTAATATAAAATTTGTGTTAGCATTAAAATTTAAATAAGTGATATAAAAATATTACGCAAAGTTCGGAGTGTTTCGATTTAGTGCACCAAAAACGGATAATGCATGTCCATAAATTTCATGAAACCAATCACGAGGCAGCGATGAAGATTTATCCAATCTAAAAATAAAAATTATTTTATTAAATTTGTAACAAGTCACGATGAGCTGAATACAAACCTGTAATCTTAGAAGGTCAAAATGGTATTGATTTTTGCATCGACCAATAATAAATAATGACGAAAAATCAAGAGGCTATGATTTTCGAGGCGATGTAAAAAAAACAATTGGAATGGCTCTACGTTTGATTAACGATAAATGGCGTTGTGTTTTATGACCACTGTGAGTAAAAATAATTAAAAAGTACAGAAAATTTAAGTAAAGTCGACGAAAATTAGTGAATATTAATATAACAAGTATACTTACGGTGTATTAAAGTGTTTTCCAATCGAAATTATAAAGGATTTAGAATATTTTTACAAAAAACGAATTTCAACTACACGTGGTTTTATACGACGCACTAAGGAAGTAATCCGTGCACATCAAGATAAGAAATAACCATCGGCGTGTCGAAGTTTAACAATCTCATGGTCAAACATCTTATGCATAAGAAAAACCTTAGAGCTTATAAAGGTAAATTCCCATTAAACTTTATTTTCGTAATAAAACTCAGTGAAAATTTCGGACAACATAAACGCGTGCTTTTCTTCGTTAATGTTAAGAATTTTTATTAATAGGATTAATATTAAGAACTTTTTACTTGATAAACCATTTATTTACTTTATTTTGTGTAATAAAAATATAATTGTCTTTGCAACGGAAGATATTTTTTTTGATCTGTTCCGAGTCCAAAAATTTGATTTAGCATTACAGTTATTGGTCCCGGAACGAACCCAGACTGAGAGAGGTAAGTCCATGCACACCGAGACAGTTAAAGCCGAGGTATTATTATCACATTATTTGTAAATTGTGTAAAAGTTAAATATTTCTATCGACAGGGTACATTTTGTGAGAACCCTTAACAAAACATTTACAATAAAAACGTGTGGCCCTATTAGCAAGGGACCTATCATAGAATTTTGGCTAGCCCAACGTGAGGCACGATAACATAGAAATATGTTTATCACTGATAACGTGATTTTCGTGAAATTACAATAATTTTTTAATTAAATTATTTTTGCTTCATCTTACAATTTTTACCTGCAACTCATATACGGATCCACCAAATCCAATTTTGTAATGTGGATGAACGAAGAGTTTTCCAACTTTAAAATGATATATCACAAGGTACAGGGTGGTATTTAAAATTTCGAAGTAGCGGTAGTTAGTCGGTAGGGGGTTTAAAATCCGCCCCCCACCCCGTTATATAAACCTACGTGTTTTTTGTTTTTCAACAAAAAAATTATTTTTACTGGCTACTTTTGAAATAAACCATCAATCAATCAATCAAAATACTCTTTAATATCATCAATTCTTAACTACATAATACTGCAAATTTAAATATTTACATTTTATTTACAATTATTTATATTATTTACACATGGCTGCTGTAACCGTACCTATCCCAGTGGGATTAAAACAGGTTCAATTGGGGAGGATAATTAGGGGGTTTGGATGTGTGGAGTTTCGGGGCAAAAACGAGTGCAAAAAACCCCGTTTGAAATAAACACACATTATAAATAAGTAGTATTTAATATAAACAATACCTGGTATAATTAAACTTCTAGATCATGACAACAATGTAATAACTCGTAAAGAAAAGATAATCGAATTAACGGAACACTTCTATGGAACATTATATGAAACAATAACAAATCCACCACAAGGAAAAACAGAAGTGGAAAGAACTGTAGTTCAAAACGTAGGGTCAGAAGAAATACCGGACATAATAGAGGATGAGATAGCTGAATCACTGAGAAAACTGCCAAATGGACGAGCATCAGGCGAAGACAATATTGTTGCGGAAATGTTGAAATATGGAGAAAAACCAATACTAAGACTTCTCGAGAAACTATATAACAAATGCTTAACAGAAAAAAGAATACCAGAAGACTGGAATAATGCCTTAATGATTCTATTATTCAAAAAAGAATAAATTCAAATTAAGCAACTAGTTTGTTATCGGTATTATACAAGCTTTTCACAAAGATCATAACACAGAGGTTAACTGATAAATTGGATAGTTATCAACCACGAGAACAAGCAGGCTTTCGAAAAGGATTTGGTACGTCGGACCACCTACAGGTGGTCAGAACGATCATCGAGAAAGCAAATGAATATAACATCACAATATGGATGGCATTTATAGATTATGAGAAAGCATTCGACTCCATTGAAACCTGGTCAGTACTAAACGCTCTAAGCAACAACCGTATAGACCACAGATATATGTACATATCTGATACAGAATATATACAAAGACGCAACATCTCAAGTTCTTTTACATGAAAAAACAAAGAAGATAAAAATTAATCGAGGCGTTCGACATGGAGACTCGATCTCTCCGAAATTATTTAATCTTGCCCTGGAGGACATGTTTAAGGAACTAAAGTGGAATGAAAAGGGCATTGATATCGACAGTGAAATCATCTACGGTTTGCCGATGACATTATTATAATATCAAGCGATAAAGGAGAGTTACAACAAATGAAATAAATGAAAAATCCAGAACGATCGGCCTAAAAATGAATATAACAAAGACGAAGTACATGACCAACGACATAACTGATGAAACAAATGAGATACGTAAAGGAAACCTTAATGTGGAAGATCACATTATTGAAAGAGTTGACTCCTATATATATCTTGGGCAGAAAATTATGATATCAAAGGAAAATTTAAAAGCTGACTTGGGTAGAAGAATATCACTGGCACGGGCGGCATTTGGAGGACTGAAGACACTCTTTAGATCTCAGATACCAAATACACTTAAAGCACGAGTGTTCGATCAATATATATTACCAGTCCTAACTTATGGTACAGAGACATGGGCCCTTAACAATGCGATTTTAAAAAAATTGCAAGTCACCCAACGATCCATGGAAAGACGTATAATAGGGGTTACACTTCGAGATCATATACCCAACACTGAAGTCCGAAACAGATCCAAAGTTACAGATGATGTAATACATCAACTATGTAAATTGAGATGGAACTGGATGGGCCACGTTGCTAGATTGGAGGACAATAGATGGACGCGTCGAGTAATTGAATGGAGACCACGAAGTGAAAAGAGAAGCGTAGGACGACCTCAGACAAGGTGGACGGACGACGGAGACGTGAAGAGATATGTGGGAAGGGATTGGATGCAGAGGGCAAGGAATAGACAATAGTGGAAAAATATGGGGGAGGCTTACATCCGACGATGGATGGCATAGCTGTTGATAATGATGAATATAAACAAAATTTTATGTTCTAATGATAGATAATTAATTAATTATTTTAATTAAACTAATTATATTTTAAAACAATTATAATTTATTTTTTGTTGTAAGTTGTATTTTACCTTTAGTGTACGAAGTTCTTTAATATTGTCACATAGGGTTATACCATGTAGACCAATTATATTTTCATTAACGGCTTGTTATTAATTGAACAGTAAACGTTAAATTAACTGCAGGGGACGTTCTATTATATTTGCAAGTCTTGACATCGATAAATTTCATTATTTTTTTATTGAAACGTATTAGTTCGGCACGAAGATTTCTTCTTTTATAGTCATTCTGATGAAACTAATAAAATGGTTAATTTGGAGTATGAAAATAGGTTTGGAGCATAATATAAGGTAAGGGAGTGAAGGACAGCGTGGACATGATATCTTTGAAGTTCAATAAAAGATAAAAGAAAGTTTATTATGTGTAATTTAAACCACAATAAATTATGTTCGTGTCAATTAACAATTTCTATGCGAGAAAATAGTAGTAAAACCAACAAATTGATATTGTAAACTATAAAAAGAAATTTGTTTTCGTAAAAAGTGGCTATTTTCTACTTTGCACTACGTGGGTAGGTAAAGTGGAATACTAGGTAATCTTTCTTAAAGAAGAACAATATAAATGTGGGTACTTAATTGTAAGTTCAGTGCTAGGCAGTAGGTACTTTAATAAAAAAATAGGTAGACTGCGTGCAAAAGCTCAAAAGTTATACAATGCGCGAAGGGCGAAATACATACATATAAATGTTACGTGAAAACATTAGCTTGGCGCGAAAATTTAAAAAATGTGAATAAAAAAAGACATAATTACTCGTTCTTGAAAATTAATATGAAAAAAATATCACTAGGCATGTAATTTAATAAAAAAGTTATTGTTATTTATTTTATTTTGAAAGTAAACGAAAGTAAACATGCAACGAATGTTTTCTAGTTGGGCTTTTTAGTGTTTGAACGTGTTTTCGTTAATGCGCCGATGACAGTATAACTTTTGACCTTTCGCATCTACTCTATTAATTATCATAAAAGTTAAATATTGAATTAAATTAAATTAGCTAAATATGTACATGTAATCTAGACCCCCCGGCGGTGAGAAAGCTTCCGCCGAAGTAAGTATACTATTTTATTCACAATCACTTGATAATTTACAAATTAATAAAAATCTATCGAGCATTATTTATTGCATTTTTGGTTAAGTATTTTCATTAGGTAGGCATAATACAATGCTTTTATCTGACGAACAATAAACCTAAAATAAAATTTCTACCTAACGATGTGTCAATTTACGCACTATATGTAGCGGTAAGAGTAAATTCTAATTAACGTTGTAGAAGAAAATACTGTTTAATAGCATAAAACAGAATAAAATAAAGGCTTTACTTACATAAATTCTTTAAATTCATTATACCTGTTTCACAACTATTATTTTTTTTAAGTTGCAATGATATATTATTTGATTTAAATATCGCGCGCCAGCGAAGTACAAGCGATTGCAACACGGCGGATATGGGCAGTACACAACGTAGCGAATAACAGCCAGTGAAAAGACGAGTTATGATGGGAGGACGGCGATGAAGCGGAAATGGACTCACTACGCTTATGCTACATTTTTATTTATGTGCAAGCTTATAAACATGGCGATTGCATCTTGACCTATAAAGTGAGACAATCACGATAATCATCATAAAATATTGTTCAGATAGTTGGCTATTTGCACCATCATTGCGACCGGACTGTGACAACGGTAATTAGCATAATATTTTGATTCAAAAATCCAAATAAATCAACACCGCTACCAACAGTAATTCAGAAATCGCAAACTATAATTCAGATGGATTGCTTATGTAAATAGGGTGAAATTATATCTGAACTGAGATTTAATGAACTTTTGTAAAAACGAGTCTTATCGGAATAAGGCCTAATATGAATCAGAAAATCGAGAAAAAAAACATATTTTAATTTAGTTTTTAATTTACTACATTTGACGCTTTCTGAATTTTATTTCACGCGTTCTGATTTTCATTTGACAATGTCTGAATTTAATTTGATGCTCTCTAATTTTCATTTAACGATTTCTGAATAACAGTTTGTTCTGATTCTGAATTACTGCTGGAAATACTAAATCAATTCAACATGAACCTATTACTGTTAATCCTTTTGCTGAAAAAGCAATGTAAAAAGCAAGGATCAGTAACCACTCTTCCTACAGCCAGAGATTTGGTATTGTAAAAACTGATGTAAGTCTCATCTAATAAGAAGACCTCATTAACCCGTTTTAATTTGTAATGGAGAAATTTGAAAAACTTCTGCTGTACTTTTTCTAATTGATTAATACATGTAGATATGATAATGAAGTGACCAGCCGCAGCTTACATACTCCAACTGGGAGAGAACGAGGCCAAATATTATAATTTCACAGTAGTAACAGAAAAATGCATGGACTAACGTCGAATGAAACCACGTGCGAAAGACTTTGACTTCTGAAAGTTAGACCAGCTTGAAAATGTATACCTAGATCATTTATCACAGTTACACGTTGGAAATTCTTATTGTTGAGAGAATCGGACAAAGGCATTGTGCTTTTTTATTTAAAGAAATAACAGACCACTTATCGAAATTAAGTTCAAGATTGTATGATATACACCAGTTACTGAAGTTATCAAGATCATCTTGTAACAATATGGAATATTGTCGTTTTCTTAAAATCGCGATTTTTTTATTTTCATGCTGATCACTTCTCCCTCTACATAATGTTTGTATACTATACGTTTGTACTCCACCATTTTGCAAATATATTATTTATAATACCTACTAAAATAAACTATGAATCATTTGTTTATAAACGTAAAAACTGCGGTAATTAATGAATCAACAAAGATTTATGTTATTTAGAGTGGCGTTTTGATAAATTGTACACGAATCCTAGTGCAAGAGTAATTAGTTATTAAATTATAATTATTACATTTACATTCTTCACAAGTATTTCCATGTATACATGGCGTAGTTTTTCAAACTTCATTACATTTATCAAAGTGAAATCTCTTGATTCAAACATTTTAGACTAGACATAAAATCAAATTGCACACTTCAAATCTTATCAAACTCTTACGAACTTTAAATTTATTTCTACTACCCTTACTTAAAAATGATATAAATATATTATATACTCGTATACATCATTAACAATCATCAACTTCTAAATATGTTCTTCTTTTCTTAATAACTGACATTTTTCTGGCATAGCAGATAAGGTGGTCCATCTGAACACCTCGTGTAAACCCTCATACATGTATCACATCGGGTAGCATTTTCTTGTCTATTTATAAAATTGAGGGACTTTTCTTCATTTCTTTTTAAATTACCCGACACTATGTCAGATCGAGGGTGTAACACTTCTTTCTCTTCGAGCTGTCCTGTATTTTTATACTATTAGGCTTTATGCGGTCTGCTAGATTTTTCATTCTGTCGTTTTCTTTCGGGCGATGATGTTGATGAACGTATCAAACACCTTCCAGGTGCCTCTGTATATTGACTCACAAGTTTCATTAGATTTCAAGAACAAACAATAATCTCTGGGTATATCCACAAATTATTTAAAGATTGAATTTGCAATAAAAATTATAGGTATATTCGGATTAAGTTGTTTGTTACATGAATTAAAATTAGGAAGAGTTGGTGCATCGTGCCCATGGTTAGTTTTTTTAATAGGATTAAAATATGAACGGCGGATGAACGAGGTTGTAAATGATTGAGATTTTGTGGCGAGGGGAAATTTAATTAATTCTCTTGTTTCTCTTTTATTATCAACTAATTTATTCACAGAGTGTTGATGTTCACCGGTGGGCCGCGCTAAGAAATTCAGTTACGTCCGCAATTCGAACCCACAATTTCCAGGCTGTAACTCAACCAGCGATCACATCAAGCCACTGCTGTGTTCCACAAAAATTAAACTCAAAAAAATATAAAAGAAAATATGTTTTTTCATGTTTTTATCCAATCGTTTTTATTCAACTATATGGGAATGCCGCCGGCGCACGGTAAAGGATGAAATGTATTACGGACACCCCAATATCTTGGGATCCAAATTTATACCAAAAGGTAAAAATCTGTAAGCATTGAAAAATTAGAAAAACGATATCATACCATAATATGGATGTTTCGGAACCAATATATTATCATCATTCATCATACTATCGACTAAGCAAAATTAAACCAAATAAAACTGTAAGCAAAATCTAAAATAAAACAATTCTTCTAGACATTGGTCATGTGGTCGTTGAAGAAAATTTGGGATAGAAAAATTAACAACCAATAAATAAAAAAACGGATTGTGTACTAAATTAATGAACTAAAAAGGTACTTACAATTTAAAGGTAGGTACAGCTGGTAATCCTGAAAGGAAAACCCAAACACACCCCACGTGCTAAAATTCAAATTTACATAGAGCTGACAGAAGAAAATTACCCAAGGGGTCAAGGACGGCGGAACGAAACAGGCTTACAAAGGACCGAATTTTTTTTCAATATTTGTTCAAAATATCATAGTTTCCAGATTTTGCTGTACATTTTTTTTCTTGTGAATCGAACATAAAAGTGTTATACAGATAAATAGAAGTAGATTAAGTTATCTGTAAAGCTCTGCATAAAACAACTTTCTAACTCGAATAGAGCTTGAGGTGTGAACTTTCAAAATTTATCACTTTTTACCGTATTTTTAAATATTTTTCCAGTTTTTCATCATTTACTCGTTTTTTATGCATCCCACGACAACAAAAAGTGTAAAATAAGATTAAAGTAACTAAAAATGTGATATTCCCGCAAAATCAAAAATATATTATTTTGTTAAAATTATGTAAATTGCGTAGAATGAAGTCTTTTGTTGAAATACATACATATACGAATTTAAGCATTCTGCATCGCTTTTTAGGGTTCTTGGTCTTTGAAACTATCTCTACCAGAAATCCTAGAACCACCGATAGTAAGAAGTGAGACAGAAAGGACTTTTAATAAGCTCAAAAATAGGAAGTCAGTGGGGTCGGATTGAATACCGGCGGAAATGTTTTTTCCGTATCCAAAGGCATTGGGGTCGAAAGGAGAAGATATCTTTCATATAATATACAGTAAAGTTTGGGTAACAGGCTGAAACCTAATAAATTTTCGCCAGAGAAACGGTAATTCTTAAAAGCCTGTACCGAATAAATCTTAACCCATGGGGGTTCACTTAGTATAACGATAAAAACTCAGGGCGTAACGGTAAATGTCAATTTAGACCAATTCGTCTCCGGAAAATCTGGGGAGACGAAATTGAAGCAATCAGATGATGCCTGAAACCAAAAATTCGGAACGACCACCTTAAACGATGGAATTTCCCCTTTGGCTAGCTGTAGAAGGCAAAGACAAAATGACTATGCCACTATTTCTGGCTAGATGTTATTGGAGCATAAATTGCTGAGCTGATTGACGAATGCAATCTGCGGAATAATTAATGATAGTTTCTAATGAGTAATAACTTACCAATTTAGACGAAAATAATCCTTCAAAAGAACTTTGGACAATGGATCCAGAAAACGGTAAGGTACGGGAAAATTCCACCATCCAATACCAGCAACAAAATAAAACCCCATGCAGATGGGTTGGAAAAACAGTATTCGAAATTAATTCGTATGCTGGATCGACCCAAAAAGGAAGCCATCAAAAATTATTTCCATACATGTTACTAGTACAAGGGGGCGTGGTTCATTTGATGCTGTAAAATTTCCTGGGTGTTAGAGTATATCTATTCGCACATACCGTGAAAAGAATGACTTCACCTGACTGAGATTCCTTATGCACGTCACTAAATGGGTAAATTTGATTTTTTCAAAAACTTATGAATATTCCGCAAATTTGTTTTGAATTATACTATAGTATAAACGGGTGACCATGGTGCGGGTGACGGTAAATTGCACGAACGACTGCAGGTAGCCGAAAAAAAAGTAGTAAATTGCACTCCGAGCAAAAAGGTCAAGACTAATCCCTACGGTAAACTGCACGAACTTGGGGTGCAGTTTACCATTTAACTCGCCTCGAACATTTAAGCTCGCCTGTAAACTGCCCTCCTATGTTAAAATGGATGAGGGGAGTTTACATGCAGGATCAAACCAAGAAATTGTAATTACCGTTGACAACTTCTTTGCAGATATCTAACCCATACAAACTTATACGCCTGACCAAAATGTGCGTACAGGACTCAAGATCTAGAGTAAAAATAGACGGAAGAATGTCAAAGTCTTTCACAGTGGGCAGCGGACTGAGACAGGGTGATGCACTGTCACCTCTCCTATTTAACATCGTACTGGATAAAGCCATAAAATCATCTGAAATCGAGATGCAACTGTTTGCAGTGGACGGATCCAGACTAATACTGGCATATGCGGATGACGTGGATATAATGGCTAATAGCGTGATCAACATGAAAGCTATATTCCAAAGGGTGGAGAGGGAGACAGAGATGATGGGTCTTACAATAAATGAAGACAAGACAAAATATATGTGTGTGAATAGACGACCACACAGAGACAGACTTGGACAAAATGTCACCATCGACCAGTACAATTTTGAAAGAGTCCAACATTTTAAATACCTGGGGTTAACTGTCGCTGCAGACAATGACATAACCGAATAAATAAAAGGACGCTTACAGAGCGGTAACCGATGTACATTTTCCCTGGACAGGCTGTTCCGTTTCGAAAAACCTAACAAGAACCTCAAAGATCATAATCTATAAAACCGTGGTGAGGCCTGTTGTGATGTACGGCTCAGAAGCCTGGACGATGACCAAAACAAATGAAGAACGACTGAGACGTTCCGAAAGAAAAGTTTTAAGGAGGATATTTGGCCCAATATATAATCCCGTAGAGGAGCAATACCGGATAAGGACAAATAGAGAGCTAAAAGAAATATTTACCAATCCGGATATAGTACAAGAAATAAAGGCGCAACGGCTGCGTTGGGCCGGACACGTCCAGAGACAACCAGATAGTAGGCTAATCTGATTGGCATGGGATGGTGCTCCAGGTGGTAAGAGACCGGTGGGACGACCGAGAACAAGATGGAGGGATAATATCATATCTGATGTGGAAACACTAGGCTTACAATGCAATGAAGCACTAAATCTGATGAAAGATCGAGAGGCGTGGAGGGCAATTGTTAAGTCAGCCAAGACCCACCCGGGGTTGTAGCGCTACGAAAGAAGAAGAAGATGAACTTCTTTGCAGACGGTGTTTTTGTTGAGCCATCCAGATTCCTGACATTTCTAGTGCTTCTAACTTTTACCGTTCAACTTGCGGAAAAAAAATCGGGAGGGAGTTACCTATTGTTGACCACCCCAAATCAATTGAAAATTTTTCTATAGCAAAGAGGAAGGTTAATATAGTATACTGTACAAATTTTATGTGAGAAAGTATAGTCAAAATTTTGAGAAAACCCAATTTGAAAGTACGTAAATTTAGCGAAGAAAACGTTCGAATAGGCCACGCCCCCCAGGCAGACTCGCATACTCGCATCGCGGCCCCTGTCGTATCGAGTGAAATTTTTTCGCTCGGATTTGATTTTTTCTTTGAAATTCGGTTGGGTGGGGTGTGATTAGTAGATATTAGTAAAAAATATTTTGACTCTGGTTTACTGGGCTAAACATACGAGAAGCGCCTTCCATCAAGAAAACCGGGAAAAAAGAAACCGGGAACTTAGAGAACCTCGAAATAGCATTAAAAAGTATAGTCGCGGTATGGGGCAGTAAACTTTTACGTTTCACCTCCAAAATATCGAATAAAACAAAAAATTAATCGATGTTACATGTACGAGAGACGAGCTGCATCTGCCGGTGCGAAATTTTCTAAGTGTTAGGGTGTATCATTCCACACGTACCGTCAACAAAATGACGACGCGCGGAATCTCGTATGTAAAATTGGGTAAATTTTGCTAACTTCAAATTCGATTTATTCAAAATTTTGATAATACTTTCTCACATTCTCACATAATATTTTAACAGTATACTATAGAAACCTTCCTCTGTGCAATAGGAATTTTCAATTTATTCGGGGTTGTCAACAATAGGTTACTCGACCCAAAAATCGTTTCCTAACACTAACCTAAGCTTAACCCGGCTGAAACACCTCTGAGCGGCCGATTGACCTTTCCCCCCAGTAGTTTTTCGCTAATAACTTCGCGACCTTGAGACTCAAACGAAAATAATGAAAGCTCATTCAGGCCCTAAACGATTATATAACGTTTGACCCCAAATTCACCCGAAAACTCGATACTGGTGGAGGGGGGGATTATGTCTACGGCCCCTCAAAAGTTTTCTTGTGAATAACTCCGCGACCTTTGCAGTTCAAACCAAAATAATGGAAGCTTAGTCAGGTTCAAACGATGCTTTAACGTTTGACACCACATTTATAAACAATTCGAAAAGGGGGGGGGCACTGACATACAGAATCAAAGCAAAAAATTATAATTACCGTTGACAACTCAGGACTGTACGCAGAATTTCTTTGGGGACGGTGTTTTTGTTGAGCCATCCAGATTCATGACATTTCTGGTGCTTCTAACTTTTAACCTTCAAAAAAAATCGTTAGTGTTTTAACACTAACCTAAGCTCGACCCGACTGATGCACCTCTGAGCGGACAATTTACCTTTTCGCGCAGCAGGTAGTTTAATTTAAACTATAATATCCTTATAATGTATCACATGTAAAGTGAACAATGAAGTTCTGAGGTGAAATTAGCAATTTTCACTTGGTCACTACCCCCTACAATTCCCCGTCTAAACCGGCCTTGTCTATTTAATAAGCTGTTCTTAAATTCTAATTGTTATAATCTCCTACTTACGTATAAGTAGTGATCATACAGTCCGAGGGCAGTTTGCAAGCCTACTTGAAAACCAAAATTTAAGAAAATAAAGAAAGGTTATTTTGGAGGGCAGTTTACATTACCCCATTTTTATCTGGAAAATGTTCGTAGTGCAGTTTACCAGTTTGCAAAATTTAGTGCAGTTTACCTAGAGTGCAGTTTACCATTATCAGGTGGTTTTGGAGTGCAGTTTACCTTCCCCGGTATAAACCGTCAGCTCTCCGAATATATTATATAGGGCATTTGCACTATGCAGGTGAGCAATAACGTGCTCTCACTTGAAGTATTGACGATTTTCACACTTTTTTCGCTTTTTTGGGGTTTTACGTTTATCCCGTTTTTGTATGACCCCGGTGGAGTATATGGATCATCTGTAGAGATGTTTTAGCTAAGTACTACGTTGTTAAAACCGCCCAGAGCGGAGCGGCGGGTAGCGTAGGGTAGGTTTTTACAACGCCACCACTTCCGAGTCGAAGTCGGACCTAAAAATGCCCAAAATGCCTCAAAATTCCTTTCAACTTTGATGGTGGGCGTGGCATATTAACCCCCGGAGCCAATGGGTAATCTCTGCACATTTTTCCCATATTTTAAGGATGAATTTGTCATTTTTCCACAACTTTATTTTGTTAAATCAACTATTCAAACCTTCAGCTCTCCGAATCTCTATAGGAAATTTTCAATTTCCGGGTGAGCATTAGCGTGCCATCCTTTTGGCACTTTTATATAACTTTTGGTTATATATGGGGAATGGGAAAAGAAATACAAGACTAGGAAGCAAGACCACCCATTGGAAGAAAGAGAATATTCAATCTAAGCTAATTATGCGGATGACACACCTGTCGTGGCCAGTTTAGAAAAAGAAACGGCTGAGTTCCTGAGATATGGAAATAAATTTAAAAGTGGTGAAGATACTTGTATTCACTCTTTCCATATACAGTAGCGCTCATAAGTAAGGTGCCACTTAGTATTTTTGCGATAACTTTTTTAAATTTCACAATTTTTTGTTTAATTTTTCAAAATTTATTCTTTAACTACCTTGGAATTATAACACATAATTAAAATTATTTGGAAAAGTCTATAAACAAGTAAAAATTTAAAAATCAAAAAATAGGAAATATTTGCTTATAATAAAGTATTATTTAAAGCACTTAAAACAAAATCTAAAGTACTTTATTGAAAATATAAAGATTAACAATTAATACTTCGTTGCGTAACCTTTTGCGGCTATAACTGCTTTGCATCGAGAAGGCATAGAGTCAACAAGCTTTACTAAACGCTCCAATGGCAGCTTTTGCCATTCTCGCCTTAAAGCTTCCCATAACCGACTCCTATTTTGGTATGTCCTACTTCAAATTTGTCGTTCGAGCTCTTCCCACAAATGCTCTATAGGATTTAAGGAGACTGACTAGGCCACTCGAGTAGGCGGATATTAGCCTTCGCCATGTAATCTTTCACATGGTTTGAAGCATGTTTCTGGTCATTATCTTGCTGAAATATCCAGTTGTGTGGCATTTTTCTCTTCCCATGTGGTAGCATGTGATCTTTTAATATGCCAGCATACATAAACCGATCCATAATACCATCGATTAAGTGTATAGGTCCAACACCATCACGGGAAAAAGCAGCCCCACACCATGACATTTCCACCGCCGTGTTTTACAGTGGGAACCTGATACTTAATATCATGTCTTTTATTTTTTGGACGTCGAATATACTTAATACCATCAGAGGAAAACAAATTATATTTGCTCTCGTCGCTCCAAAGAATTTTAGACCATTCTTGAACTCCCCAGTTTAAGTGATCTTTGGCAAATTTTAATCGGGCTATCCGATCCTTCTTTGAAATTAGTGGTTTCTTAGAAGGACGCCTACCAAATAGTCCAGCTGACTTCAGTCGACGTTTCACTGTCGAAACACTAATATTATCTTCGCGATTCTCGTTAAAATCACGAACAATTTCGGTAGCCGTTAAACGAAGATTCTTTACCGCAACACGAACGATCATTTTATCTTCCCGTCTGGATGTTTTTCATGGTCGCCCTGTTCTTGGTTGATTGGCCACTGATCCATGTTGGTTTATTTTACGAATCCAACGACCTATAGTTTGATGTGGTACATCAAATCAGCATTCTGCTGTCCTTAATGAGTCTCCATTTTTCAATGATTTCAAAATCGCATTTTTCAGATCTTCGGAATATTCTTTCGTCTTTACCATGATTCTTACTGTTTAAGCAACTACTCTAACAAGTTTATTTCCAAAAAATTAATTTTATTTACAGTTTTTGACGTTTTAAAGAATATGGCACTTTACTTTTGGACGCTGAATAAAATATAATTATATTTATATACTGTTCGCGTTATTATCAACATTAAATTTTAAACGTCAAAATCTGTATTAGCCTACTTACTTTTACTAATGATACAACAATTCGCGAAATAAGTTTTGCTTTTATTAATTTTTGCTAAAAAATTGAGTGGCACCTTACTAATGAGCGTTACTGTACGGGTGCGAGACCTGGACAATGAAGGCGGTATGTAGCAGGAGGGTAGAGGCCTTCGAGATGACATGTTATCGAAGAATGATTGGCGTTCCTTGGATATCCCGCAGGTCAAGTATATCATTTATGCGAGATCTAAACATAGAAGCCACAAAGTGGCTACTATCAACAACTCAGAGACCCGTAACGGATTTCTTCGTACATGTCATCCGACGAACTGGTATGGAGAAGCTCGTGATACAAGGAGAACTTGATGGCAGATGAATGAGTTCAACTGGCGAACCTAGTGACAAATTTTTGATTCGTCACTAATCTTTTGACGCACCTTGTAAATACCACGGTACTTAGACGGACCGTCGCACGACTGACAGGTAATGCGCGCGCAGTTCAGTTCTATTCTGGGATTTCAAGCTGAACGTTGATTTTTTTTTGGCGTGACGAATTTTCGTCTTTACAAATCCTAGTTTCGCGGCCCGAATTTTTAGTTAAAAGTAAGGTTCGTAGATTTAGCTTGTCCTAGAAGCTGTGCGTAATAGCTTTGAACTCAAACACGATTTGTTTGCACTCATATGGTGGAATTTGGTATTTGGACGAGTCTATTTTTGTTCAACTGAAGGGGAGTGCGCAGTTATAATACTGAATAGTTTATGCGCAGAGTAAGTAAATGATACGAATTCGAATAAGCGAGTGCTAAATAAGTTTATGCGTTCAGGTGTTAAACACCTAATCCCGTTATATTTTGAACAATAATTTTGCATGGTGCCGAATTTCCTGGAACTGGAAAGAAACCATTACTTATACCTAAACAATATTCGACATTTTAACGTAAACACAAAGATTGGGGTTAAGTTAAGTTTTGATTTCTTGGCGATAGTAAGTTGATTTATATTTTTCTTGTATCAGAATCAGTCTGAAGAAATGGGTTCCACAATACATAAATGGTAACATCGAAACGTGTCACTCATTAACGACATTTTGAATTGTTGTTTTAGCCGCTATCTGTTGTTTATACCTGATGCTATTTAAAGCCTTTTATTTTCTAACTTTGTTTTTAACAAAACGGTCGCTTTTTGAGTTTAACTTTTGGGAAGAATTACCTATCACCTGTCACCCCAAATAATTTCAAAATTTTTTTTATAGCAAAAGGAACCTTATTAGAGTGTACTGTAAAAATTTCGTCCGAGAATGTATAGTCAAAATTTTGAGAAAAATCAATTTTAAAAAAGCTAAATTTTACATCGTAAATCGCATGTTTAGGCCACGCCCATTACCGAGGTTATAAATATAAGTCACGCTCGCTCGGTACGGAGCGCATTTGCCAGTCTACTGCCGTGCTTATAACATCGCTAGCACGGTCGCCAAACTGAATAAAAAAACGATTCTTTTCAGAACCACAAATATTTTAAGAATAAGGTCTCTAAATAAACATAAAAAACTATGGGGAAAACCTAGGCCTTGCGGGGCTCTGCCCCGCGGCCGGTTTTGATGGTGCAAATTACTTTTTAGGGTGGCTCCGGCCCGGCCAGAACTGTGCGCATCAAAAAACCTACCCTACGCCCCTCCGGGGCTCCGGGCGGTTTTTCAATCGCGTGCGCCGCTCCGCGGCAGAGCTAAACATACGAGAAGGCGCCACCCATCAAGAACACCGGGATGAAGGCAACCGGGATCTTAAACCCCCAAAAATCGCGTAAAACCAAAAAATAATCGATGTTACATGTAGGAGAGACGAGCTGCATCTGCCGGTGCGAAATACTCTAAGTGTTAGGGTAATTCATTACGCACGGACCGTCAACAAAATGAGCGACGCGCGGAATCTCGTTAGGTTTGTACATGAAAATTAGCTAACTTCAAAATTGATTTACTCAAAATTTTGATAATACATTCTCAGAATTTTTTTGTAGTAGAGGCCTATATAAACCTTCATCTTTCCATTAGGAAGGTTACAAGTCAGTTCGTAATGACAGGTGATAAGACACTCTCACCTAACTTTTAAATAGATTAATTCAAAATTAATTATTAATTTTGCACCCAATTAGTCTGAACCAATTGGTCGCGCTTAGTTGTCCTAGATCAGATTTGAACATAACAAAAATCATTAGGAAAAATTTTCAATGTTCAACACATCGAACGTTTGTCCAATTGTTTCATCATAAATGATGTTTATTTTTGGCTGCAAGAAATAAAATTATATTTGAGAAAAATTAGTAAAATTATTAATTTTTTATACGTACATGAACATAATAATATGTTCTCTGTTTTCCAATACAATGCAGAGTATGCATAATACTGTTTTAAAAACACGAATTTATTTTTTATTTGTTTATAATTAGGTAATGTAAAAATTGCCGTATTAGCAGTGGATTTATAAAGATGGAATATATTTGGTATGCATGTGGTTACACCCTCCTGAAAGACTTCAGGACTACTAATTATATCATTAAAACATAAATATTTTTAATTGTAGTTTTTTTTAAATAAAGTCATTATTCGGCAAGAACTTCCTGACTTTTAATAATTTTTAAGAAATCCTGTGCATTCTTTGTGTTGTAGTAGGTCCGTCAATAAAATTTATTTAAAACTTTTTCTATTAAATCCATATTTTGTCAAGTTGTAATCAAACATTTTGAATAAGTAATATAAAAGCTCATTTTAACTTTAAGTATTTTGCTTTTTAAAAAAACTTTAAAAAAATATTAAGATATTGAAATGAATAATTATTATTATAAAAAAAAGGTCTGAAGGACAGTTTTGCAAAATTCGGACTTTAAGGCGATTATTTTCAGTATAGATATAAAACTTATGAACTCAAAGTTTTTCCTAAAATGTTTATTGACTGACACATATCTGATAAACTTTTTGCTTCGTGCATGTGTGACTCATTAAATCGATGGTACACAAGAAAAGTGACACAAGTCAAAAATGGTCAATTTTGAGTTAATATGTGGAAAAAAGTCTTCAAATGATGATGATTTATGAGGAAAAACGTCACAACTGAATCTTTTAAAACAATCGCTGGATGGCGTTTTGTTATTTTGCATAAACCTAAATTTCATATATCTGTAATCTAGAAGAGTGTCATATTTCGAGTTGTGTCGTTGTTGATGTCAAGGTAAGTCTACAAAAACTCTATATTTTATCTTTGTAGTGACATATTAGTAGTTATGCCAGTTTTCTTCATTTGCAAACTGTAAATTTGTGTTATAAAAATGTCACTTTTAGAATTGCGTCACTATTTCGGAGAAACAAACTTCGTGTTGAGAAAACCCATCTTATTCACTTTAGAGTTGTGACACTTTCAAAATTTATTGTAGGTAAATCAACAACATTGATCATTAAAAGTGTCACAACTCAAAATGGGGTTGATTATTCTATTTGGGAGGGTAGTGGCGTGTCTAATATAGAACGATAATTATATAGATGTGATGCTGATATACGAATATAAATACTGATTTAAGAAAACACAACAAAAGTGCGATATTTATATCTAAATCGAATTTCTTAAAAATAATAAATCTTGAAATGGCTCTCCTGAAAAATTACCTTTTTTGACTTGTGTCACTTTTCTTGTGTACCATCGAAATGTTACCCTTATGTAAAATTGATAAAATAATTTTTAGGTATAATTTAATTTTCAATATTACTTAGGTAATTTTATTAAAAAACAATTTCCTTGTGAAATAATAATATGAAAAATTGATTTCACCACCGTCGCAAGGGGATACTGCCCTTACAGAGGGAACTATTTGAATCCAAGTAGCAACTATAGGTACATTAAGTGCTTGTTTTTATTATTGCAATATTTAATATCAAGTGCAATATTTGCCCCTCTTCCCCCTCTTTATAAATCGAACGGTTAATTGAGAATGATTTCCCATAAGCATTGTTATTATGTATTATGTATTCAAGAGAGTGTTCCAGAATTCGTGGAATAAGGAGGATAAAGAATTTTTTTTGTTATTTACATTAATAAATAATAATACTTAATGAAAAATATATTAACGTTGAATATTTATGACTAATAATAAAGCAATAAATAAAACTAAACCATTTAAATTTTCAAGCAAACTTCAAGGAAATGGTGCTAATAAATTTTATAAAAATTTGAGAGGTTGAAGGTCAGATGTTGAAAAATATTAGATCACTTGACATGGAATAACCGAATAACCCTTTACTCTGCAAAATTTAAAAAACCAATTACGACTGCAATATTCGGCAGCACCTTTTATATTTCCTCGGTCTTTCTAAACTACGTTAAAAATTTCCTGACTTTGAACAATTTAACCACTTTCTCGACCATAAAAAACATGCAATTGTTCAATAAAATTCTTATTAATTGACATAATGAATCATGCTGGTAGTTTCAACTGATTCCATCAAGTCTGGGTCTCATTGAATCCCTAGGAGGAAAACGCTGAATGACTAAGTAAAATCGATAGCGTCTGTTGAAAACGCCGTTAGGGGCGCTCAAAAGTCATACATTTTCTTTATTTTCATCGTTGACCACACCAAATTAACTCGCTATTTATTTTTACAATTTTTTGGGTAAGTCAAAAATTTATTACATTTTTTATTAGCAAATATGTGTTGTTATATCGTTACGTAACTGGTGGTAACAGTTACTTGTTAAATCATTAAATTCTTTGTTATCCATTTCAAAAATATATTGGTAAGATAAAATTAACTTTAATATTTCAAAAAAGTGTAGATTTTATTAATTTCACAGTTCGCAAAAGTTTAAAAACTCAATTATACACGAAATTTCCGGGCAATTTATTTTCCTAATTGTAAAGGATGTTTATTAGAAGATAATTACGACTGAAATTTCAATTTAAACATTTTGTGTTAGTTAGAAGTTTTTCATAATTTAATTATAAAATTTTAATTAATTTGATGTTCGTACACCAATTATTGCGGATTTATTCAAATTTATTTTGGCAACATTTAAGGACCAAAACCATTAAATGTTATCAGGTGGCTCAAAGTGCTTTAACAATGATATTTACGTCACTTGTGCGACCTTTATTAAAATATCAAACTTAAAGTGAACTTTAAATTTATAGCCATAAGTTTTGTGTATCGCATAGGTTCATAAATTTTTAGGTCTTACAAAATATCAGCTTCTTTCTAATTGAAAATTAATATAAATGTCACTCTAAATTTACTTTTTATCCAATATGTGTGGTAGTACAAGATAATATTATAGATTTATTTTTATATCGCTGGAAACTTGGTTTCACGCACCATTAACTCTAATTTCAGATTCGTCATCTTAAACGATTTTGCATGTTTTCATATTAAAATAAAGAATAGATTCATCAAAAATGAAACACTTAACCTTTATATGGTTGACAACAGTTTGCCTAGCTTTGGGGTTCACTCAAGAAATTCAGGAAGATTATTCATCTACTAATTGGTTACAAAGTGAAGGTAATAATTAATGAAATACTTAAAAAAAATTTCACTCTTAAAATGGTTTATTTAGTAACCACAGATACAACATTTCAAAGCAGTAGTTCTTCTCAAAATTCAGATTTAGAAAGCAGCGTTCAAAAAGCTTTGTCGTGGTTAGTATCGCAACGAGATAAAGATTGGGGATGGAGAAATGAAACTCCAACGGTACTCATGGCATTGCAATTAGCAAAAGAATCGAAAGAACCAAATACAATTTTGCCTAACGCGTTGGAAATGCAATTATCATCCAAGCAAATGGAAATTGAAATTGTCACTCTTCTATGGAGGTATGTAGTTTAGTTCAATATGCAAATACCTTATAGCTAATTGAAAAGAAATTTTAGACACAATGAAATTCCAATTATTCCGCCTAAACTAACACAATATGCATTATCACTCAGTGCACTGTGTCAAGATCCACGGCAATTTCATGGCCACGATCTTATTGGCACAATACAGCATCACGAAATTATTCACGATCTTGACTTTGCGTATACCACACTTGCAGCTTGCAGTGGAAACTCACACTTGAGAAAAAAACAAATAAGAAGATTACTTGATATTGCAAACGCAGCCAAAGATCATAATATTGGTGAGGGTTGAAAGGTAAATTTTAATTACCTTTATTGACCTTTTACTTCCAGACACCGTTGCGATGGTAATTTTAGCTCTTAGGTGTATAAGTAAAGATCACAGACACAGGAACCTACAGCATTCGTTACGCCGACCGATGATAAGTTTAGCGCGAGAACAACAACCTGATGGCGGTTTTGGAAATTTATACAACACAGCTTTAGTTATACAAGTAAAAAAATCATATAAAATTAGCATAATGTAATTTTCTTTTGTTGAAGGCTTTACGAGATATAACAGACGCGAGTTCGCACTGGAATGAATCTGCTGCAAAATCGTACATTGAATCCAGACAAGATCCCGATGGAGCTTTCACTGATCCTGGATTAACGGCTAACGTCGTGCTTGCTATGCAAGGAAAGGGATTAGACGATATAAGAACTTTAGGCTGTGGAAAATCGTCTCCAGATATAGAAAATCACGGTAAATATATTTAGATAAAAAACTTTTAAAAATTAAAAAAAAATTTCAGTTGAACTTGATGGATTAACTAACCCGCAATCAATTCATGGTAATGACTCTGAAATTAGAAACGTAAGCATTACGTATACATTGTGGGTTGGTACAAACGTTACGGAAAATTATACCATGCCTCTTATTGTACCAAGAAATACATCGTTTTACAACGTTATGGTAATGGCTATGGATCTCGATCCACATTACGCTTTTGAATCGTCTGAATGGCCTAACGGACATTATGTTCATTCTATCGCTGGATATAAAGAGGAACCAATGGGTTATCACTACTGGTTATTATATCGTTTACCAGAATTACCAGATCCTCAAGCACCACCGGGTAATCACTTGGTAGCACCTGTAGGTAAGTCAATCAAAAATTTTTTTCTATTGTTTCGTCAAGTTAGATCTGTTAAATTTTGGACAGTTCTGGCCTTTTAGCTGTGAAATGGCCATGTAAATGGAAAACTATTTAAATCATTGAGCTGGCAACCATTCAATAGATTATTTGGCTGAGAAAGCAAAATTTTCTGTGTCACCTAGCTAGAAGCTAAACAAAAGTCAACAACAAAAATAGCTAGAAAAAAATTCCTGGCAGCTACCGAAAACAGCTGTTTGCCCTAAAAAAAGTATAATATATTATAAGCTGTTGCTGTCATAGAATAGCGTGACAGCTAAGTAGCTGCTAAAGCGTGTTCTTAAATTAAGTAATTTAGCGATTAAATTATACCCTTTCAATTTTTTTAATTCCATTTCTGACAAAAACATAGTTGAATTTTCAAATGGTTCCATTTTAGTAATACAGGAGCATTATTGCATTAGCTGCCAGGTTTTTGTCGCCCCGGTTGGCTGATAAGTTTTTACCAACTTACTTTGACTCCGTCTCGATGTAGTTGGACTGTTAGTAAACTGTTGTAATAATTGTTTTGCTCTATTGAAGAGATTTTTACAAAATTTAAATTACTTTTGTTGGATTCATTAAAACTTAGTTATTAGTAAGCTGTTGGGATTAGTTTGCTCTTTTGAATATATTTTTAATAAAATTAAATTACAGTCCATGGGCCAATTAAAACTTTATGCAGCAGTTTTGTTAAGTCGAGCAAAAACTATCTAGTTCCTACCTGCTACTACGTCCTCCAACGTCAAGCTCTAATAATTGATGATTTTTTTTACTACAAATCATAGATAATTGTCCTTTTTTTTAGGTGTCGATGGACTCTTAATCGAAGAAGGGGATCATTACTTATTTTGGTATAAAAAACTTTAAAATTTTTGAATTTAATTGCAAATTAGCACAAAGTTGCATTTATAATTTCACATAAACTCTGCCTAATGAATATCATTACTTTTAAAGTAAATTTAGTATTGAAGTAATTCAATAAAAATTCATAACTGATAATTTATTCAAATTTTTCTTATGCCTAAAATTATTATACGTACCTATAGGAATATTGATAAGATAAATAAAATTACTTTTAATTAAAAAGCAAGCAATGCTGTAAAAAATTCATAAAGTGTAAGTAAAAGATGAATAATAAATTATTAAATGTTTCGTTCTAATAGAATAATTTTAAGGCACCAGTTTCATGCTTTTGTTATCGAAGTTTTCTTAATGTGACTGTTGATAAAATATTATAGATAAAATATTTAAAATTAAAGTTTGGTTTTTGTAACAATAGATTTTTTTGGATGACTATGATTGAATCAGTTGTCACCATGGATCAGATATCAGATTACAAAGGTTTGGAAAAACCTTTGAAAATGTGATTATAGCATAGGCCAAGTAACAACCGATTCAATCAGTGATTACAGTTAACCCAAAATATCTATTATTGGATAAATTTAATGTACCTACGTGTAAAAAGTTGGTTAAAATGAAAAAAATCTCTTAAATAAAATTTGATTGAGTAGTAATCTCAAATGTCGCTAATACAAGGATAAATTATTTATGGTGAATTCTTATAAATTCGAATGAGATTCTTTCTTTTTCGTTTTTTCAAATCCATCTCACTTATGATTCATCATATTTTCAAAGCTGTGTAAGCTCTGAACTTAATTTATCTGCAACTCTTTTCTAACGAGTTTGTGATATATCGGTAAAGGAAATGTTAACAAACTTTTTATACATTTGGCATTGATGTTATAATATGAAATTAATTATGTGGTTTTTCTATAAGAAATTTCTAAGCTAAATAATGCGTGTTTAAATTCGTTTTCGTAAAAAGAACGTATACTTCTTAAATTGATTGTTTTAAATAAAATTATTAGTATGTATACCGTACTCTTAATATTTTCGAAAAATGCATTTATGTGGCGACATTGTATTTTGTAACTAACTTGTAAAAATTGTACTATTTTAAATTTGCTATTGACGAGGTGTTTGTGACAATATAAATTATACACCATCTTGTGTAAATGTCTGACATGTTAAGTAGCTAAAAATTTTATTATTTAATAAACAATTGTTAACACAAGGCAAAAAATTGTTAAAAATTTTTATTTTACGTATAATGCTTGTATTATGAGTAAAAAAATATAAACATAAACAGTAAAGTTTGTATTTTTATGACCTTAGAATAACAAATTTGTAGTTTTTTCTGAAAAAGGACAAACAAAATTGCTTGGGCGGCTTAGAGGTATTAAATTAATTAAATACTAGAATATTTTTATACTTAACAAGAAACTTTCGCAGCAAATAGCAGAAACACACATCATATGCAGAAGATACGACATTGTCGTGTATGGAAAAAGTCAAAAGCAACTACTGCACAAAACAACTTCAAAGTTACGTAATTTACTGCAGGATGCAGGATTGCAGCATACAAATCCTTTATCAGAACGGAACACAAAGACTTGTACAGGAATTGTTAATTTTAATTCTATACAATATGAACAATATTAATAGAGAATTCGAATGGAGTGACATAATAATTATTTATGCAATCCTATGTCGGAAATTATCGTTTTATGACGACTTTTGCGGTTCGTAATGACCTTCTTCAGTCCCAAGTTGCGTTTATTAGTGTAGTAAAGTCGGGGATTATGGAATACCACTTTTATTTTTGGAATTAATTCGAAAAGAATTTAATAAAATATAAATAAAAAGATGGTAATGACAGAGCCAAAGGTTGATTATATCGGATTATGGCAGTAAAGTTAAAAAAAATTTTTGTGTTGATGAAAAAAGTATTTATCCGCTTGATGAAAAAATGGTCAGGTAATATGAAATATGTATATGAAGTAATATGGAATAGTATTATATTTTCAATATGAAAAATTCTAACCACAAAAATCGCAAATGTAATCCCGTTCGCATCTTAGCTCGCAAACAAAGCTCGCATCTTAGGTACTGTATGCACATTTTTCCCTTTTAAGTTGGCCGTAAAACGTCTTCTGCCAGTTTTTTTCTCGGTTTTTTCCTAACACAACTTGAACTTGCTTTGGTGTCAACATCCATTTTGCTGCTGCCAAGTTTTGCATCATCAGTTGACTTTTTCTTTCCTTCGAACACAACTTTTCGTTTTACTTTATTTTTTTAAATTTTTCGATATGATTGACTATTTCAGTTCCATTTTTTTGGGGTTATAGTCATAATTTTGGCTGTTCCCAATTTTCGGCCTCTTGTGCCTTGTCGTTTTTTAAGAACAGGAATAAGAAGTATGTCTATGGGTAAAACTGATTCTTCATATAGCCCTTCATCGGCATATTTCTGATCACGCGGTGGTTTTACCTTATTTCCATGTTCAACAGGCGCTTCTTCATTTTTGTGTCCTTCCACTAGAAAATCGTCGTCGGTAAAAATATTTCTGTTTACTGGAAAGAGGCCCGTTTGTCGAAATCCATTGACTGCCCTTTTGCCAGTTTGCATTTTCAAATAATCTTTACCAAGCAGGTCACTGATTTTGCCTAAAAAATTGGCAAATTTCTTCATTGTAATAGGTTTTCAAAGCTTCCATTACGGATTTGTGGAGCGGCTGCATCTTGTGCGTTGTGTGAGGCGGTAAGCACAATAAGGTTACGTAGTTCTCCCTAGCAGTGATAGTAACATTTAAGTTTCTAGGGTGCGTGTAATTCCGTCCAAAATCAAAAGTACAGGGTTTTCGGCACTTGGCCTTACATAATGTACGAAATGGTTGAACCATTGCTTAAAAATGTCGGTTTGAATCCATCCAGATGGATGCAAGGCAAACACACTTGCTGGTGGACCTCCTTTCTTTATCAAGTTGCTTGAATTTTTGCGAGGACATACATAATTATAAGCAAAGGGGGCACGTAATTACCACTCGCGCTCATATACAAGACGATGGTTACCAGACCCCCTCGCTCTGCAGATGTCAGGGCTCCTAGTTGATGCTTTCCCCTTTGAGAAAAAAGCTCAGGGCATTCTCACTCACTCCACTTTTTACATTGTGGCGATGTGGTTTTAGCCTTTTCCGTCATTTTCTTAATCGCTCGAGGTGTTTCTAAAGAAGAAATCCAAGTTTAGAATTTTAATTGTTGAGTCGGGTAATATGGAACACTATTTCATAATTGCCGACTTTATAAATTTGGAAGTTAGGTCGGATAAAAATTACAAGGCATCTAAAATGAGTGATATCCTTGCTTTCATACATCATTCATCTACTTAATTAAACAATAACATCAAATAAAAGTACTTTCAAAAGATATGTTTAAAATAAAACGTAATGTATTGTATATTCGGTTATGAACGTCTTGCGACATTTTCCCGATACCTCCCTGTCTCTGCTCGTTGCGTGTTGAAAATGTGTGACGAGCACAGAGGACCTACAGCTTAACGTGGATTCCGAACCACGGGAATATACGATTTTTACACCGCCTACTCCATCAGGGAAGTTTTTTAGCCATAAATAATGTTATCTGGGGCCAGCAGATAGACATTTGGTGAGCGAAAATTTCTTCTATAGATAGCACCTCACAGGATTTGAACCCGTGAATATTGGCTTGAAAGCGAACACGCTAGCATTTCAGCCATTCGCTCACTTACCTACTTGCCTAAAAATATCGTACATTATAAGCCACTCCAGTTTATTTACTTTTAATTTGTACCTGTTATTTCCAAATTTCATTTTCGGCTTCTGTTGATAGTATTGTATAAAATAGTATAAACAACTCGACATAGAAGCGCCTTTTAAGTTCTTGTGCGCATGGGATGCCCTTGACAGTGGGGGGGGGGGGGAGCGGCAACCTCAGACTTGATTGACTTCAGAAAAGTGACCTTTTCATTTTTGTAAACGGAAAGATATTTTTACAAAATATTTCTACCAGTGTACGTTACGAAAACAATTATAAGAAATGTGAATTAGTCAACATCGCTTACTAATGATTACATGAGGACCCGACAGTTTAAAACTTTTTTTTAACCTGTGATTTAAGGCATTATTTCAATGCTATTCATCGAGTAGTACGGACCGTTATAATGTAGCTCTGCTCCACGTATTAATTTATTAATACGGTCATACACAATTTGGGATTCCTGTTTTTGTTTTTGAAACTTTTAAAATCCATCGTGCTGTGAATTGTTTAATCGCAGTAAGGCCCAGTTGTTCAGTATTAGGTTATCTTTTAACCTAAATTATTTTCCATGGAAACAACTCTTGAAACAATGATTTATAATAATAATAATAATAATATCCTTCTTTTTCTATGGAAAATAACCCAGGTTAAAAGATAACCCGAAACTGAACAACTGGGCCTAAGTGTTTTTCTATCACTGAGATCACCAAATCGGGCGCCGCAAAGTCTCCGCTTTTTAGGGCAGAGGACCCGCGTCAGTATGCTCATGACGGATATTATTAACCTTCGATCATGTATTTACTAGATAATTATTAAATAACAAAAATTAAGCTATTTAAATTCCATAATATGGCGTTTCAGTGCTATTTTCTGCCTAAAAAATATTTTTTTTCAACCAATTTACACATAATATTCAACTTAGATCAATCGTTTACAAAACAAAATCAAAATGAAGGAAGTATCTTGCTTAATAAGAAAGTTATATGACATATCAGCAAACACAGTAAATTTGTTAATTAACGGTTAATTTGAAAGTACACCACCATAGAAAAAAGTCATATTTTTCGATTTATTGATATATTTGATGTACTTAACCAGAATATTTAAGTCGCATTTCCTACAAACATTTTAGCCGTAAATCGTCTGTTAAATTGCTATTTAGTAGCTAAACATAGATTTTTTTTTTTTTTTTTAAATAAAAAGAAAAAAAAACCCTACCAAGCACCCGGGTTTCGCCGTCAGGCATTTCTTCCGGGATGCTCGGACCGAGATGTCGGGATCTTCGACATCTCTCGCCCTGGATGTTCGGGCAGATGCGTTGGGTCTGCAGTATCGTGTGCAGACCCGCCTTTTTCGTTTGGGCCTCCAAGTTCCTCTCATGAATGGCTTCCTGGTTGCTCAGTCAGGTAGGGGGCATTGCGATGGAATTCGATGAAACGTGTGCTCTTTCGCATGCCTCTCTTCTACCTGTCCGAGTTTTTTTCCCTTTTTCCCTTTCCTTTTCCTTTCCTTTCCTCCTCGTTGGTTGGCCTCCTGGTTTGACGGTCGGGTAGGGGGCATTGCGATGGAATTCGATGTTACGTGTGCTCTTTCGCATGCCACTCTTCCACCCGACCGCGATTGGCCTCGGGTCACTGATCTTCAGTGTCGGAATCCTCCCCCGCATGGGCAGCAGCGGCGGCGGCCCGTTGTTCGGCTCTTCCTGCTGCCTCCTTACACCTCAGGATGTTTGAGATGAGGGTGTTTATCCGCTGCCACTGGGCCTCGTCGACGAGCATTGCTTCGACCAGGTCTTCGGGAGTCATTGTGTACCCCAGTGCAAGCGAGACCATTGTTCGCTCGCGCTCCCATCTCCAGCACTGGAAGAGGGAGTGTTCCGCGGTATCGATTTCCTCGCAGAACCTGCACATGGGGCTTCCCAATATGCCAAATCGGTGCAGGTAGTACGCAAAGCAGCCGTGCCCTGACAGCATTTGTGTGAGGTGGTAGCTCACCTGTCCATGCCGCCTCTCGACCCATCTCTTGATGTTGGGGATGAGTCTGCGGGTCCACAAGCCGCAAGTTGCCTCCTCCCACCTGGCCTGCCAACTTTCGGCCACCTCGCATCCGGCACCCCCCACTCCGTCGTAGATTCTGCTCCTTGCTAGTGCGAGGAGGTCGATGGGGGGCATCGACGCCAGAACGAGGGCCGCGTCGAGCGAGACCGTCCTGTAAGCGCAGGAAACGCGCAGCGCCATTCTGCGCTGGACGCTCAGCAGTCTCTGCGCGTTCCTTTTAACCCTCAGCGCCTCGTGCCATACAGGTGCCGCATACAGTATGATCGACTGCGTCACGAGGGCTAGGGTTCTTCTCTTTGCCTGCTTAGGGCCTCCCATGTTGGGCAAAAGGCGGGCAAGCGATGTCGTCACTGCTCCCGTCTTTGCGGACGCGTCCCTGATGTGCTCGGCGAAGTTCAGGTATTTGTCGATCTTGACGCCGAGAACGGTTACGGAGTCCTTAGATGGAATTGGAACTCCGTTCAGTAGGAGGGAAACCTTGGAGACTTTCCTTCTTCCGCTGAGAAGTACTCCCTCCGACTTTTCAGGGACTAGGGTGAGTCCTCTTTCGCTCACCCAGGCGGAGATGGTCTCAAGCGCCTCTGTCGCCGATGTCTCGATCTCTGCCACGTCCTTGCCCACGACCACTACGTTGAGGTCGTCCGCGAAGCCCACGGTGGTGCATCCGTCTGGGAGCTTCAGACGCAGCACTCCGTCGTACATGAGGTTCCAGAGCGTCGGTCCAAGAACCGAGCCCTGGGGGACTCCGCTTGTGACCTCCATTTCTTCCTGCTCCCCATCGCCTACTAATAGGCGTCTGTCCTCGAGGTAGCTGGCGACGAGATTAAACGTATCGTTTTGTGTGGATGTGCCTCCACCCCGCATTATTGAATGCATTCCTGACGTCCAAGGTGACGAGTAGGCAAAGCCTTCTGGTACGCCGGCTTCCCATCTTGGCCTCGACCGCGATCTCCATGATCTTTTTAAGTGCATCCACGGTCGATCTTCCCCTCCTGAAACCGTATTGGTTGTCGGAGAGGCTGCCGCTGCTCTCGATGTTCTTCTCGAGGCGGTTAAGTATCAACCTCTCGAGCAGCTTGCCTGCGTGATCGAGCAGACAGATGGGCCGGTACGAGGTGGGGTTTTCCGGGGGTTTGGTGCCCTTTCTGATGAGGACGAGCTTCGCGACCTTCCAATGTGCGGGAAAAATGCCGGTCTCGAGGCATTTGTTGTAAATTTCCAGGAAGGTCCGTCCTGCTAGGGTCACCGCCTCCTTGATGACCCGGCCGGGTATGCAGTCCGGGCCGGGTGCCTTGTCGGGCGCTATTTTGGACGCCGCCACGGTTAGTTCTTCCAGGGTGAACCGGGACCTCTCCTCCGTTGGGGGTCTTCTCGGTTCGGTCGTCTTCGGGTGTGTGGGGAAGAGTGCCGTCGCCACCTCTCGGACCTTTTCTGGATGAGGTCCGGTCATCTTGCTGGGACCCCTGAGTTTTCCTCGCACGATCTTGTAGGCGAGTCCCCAGGGGTCTTCTTCGAGCGTACGAGCCTTTTCTTGGCGACTCTGTAGGCCCCGTCGGCTTCTTCCCTCTCCCTTGAACCTTTTCTTTTCCTTCCCGCCGCTCTTCTTAGGCGCAAGGCTTCGCGTCTGTTTTCCGCGATCTCTTCGTTCCACCAGTGGACCGGCCTTCGTTGGTTACCGGCTCTTCTCCTGGGAATGGAAGCATCGCAGACGCGCCTTAGGGCCTCGGAGAGCTCTTCCGAGTCCTTCACCTCCGATCGGCTCAATTCGGTTTCGACCGCGGTTCTCAGCCTGTCCGTGTCGATCCTTCTCGTCCAACCGTCCACTCTTTTGTGCAGGATTGGCGGTGCGGGACACGTCTCTAGTTGGTACGAGACGTAGAGATGGTCGCTGAGCGTCTCCTCCTCGAGAACTCTCCACCCGGTGATTTTGTGGAGAGCCCGCGTCGAAACCAGGGTGAGGTCAAGAATGGACTTGCACCCTCTACCCACGAATGTCGGGGCGGTGCCGACGTTGGCTACGCCGAGATCTAGCGTGCTGATTGCTTCGACGAGCACCTCCCCTCTTGCGTTCTCGGACGGCGACCCCCATTCGGGTGACTTGGCGTTAAAGTCGCCGCCCACAATAACGATCTCCGTCGTTCTCCTCACTTCGCCGGCAAGCTCGTCCAGCCTCCTCTCGAACACCTCGGCCGTCAGCTAAACATAGCTGTCAGCTAGTGAACAGCAAATTTACAGATAAAATGTCTTTTGGGTTCAGTTGTTCTCAAAAAAAAAATTCAAGGAGACGTATTTTATACGATATTTTACACCACTTCAGGTATTAAGTTCCATGCGGTCGACACAACTTCCAACAATTGGGGTTTATATTTTGGTTTCACATTAGAAATTCTCATTTTAGTCGTCTGCCTAAAGGTTCTCGACCGGATTCAGGTCGGGCAATTGAGGAGGCCACTCCAATACATTAAGGTTGTTCTATTGAAACGAAACCTTAGCCTACTTTAGGTAGTTATCCTGTTGGAAGCCCCACCGCAATGGTATATTTTCATCAGCATATGGATACATTACATTTTCTAAATTGTCAATATACACTACTTGGTTCATTATGCAACATATCGTTCCAACACATGGAAAACATGCCCACACCATAATATTTCCTCCAGAATGTTTTATGATTTTGATTATGTACCTTGGTGAAAATTCTTTACCTTGAGGGCGTAGAAAAAACTTGGTCTTTATTGACCGTCTTCCGTGAAGAAAAAATCGATTTCCTTAAATTTGTAAATCAAGAGCAAAAAAAAAGAAAAAATATTTACAAACGTTCTGTGTTAAGAAATTAAGCAGGAAGAATATTGTGAAGCAATAACCAAGAATTTTAGATACATGTAGATGGCTTGGTAAATGTGTTTAACTTTCAAGAAATGTCTTCACATATTTACTATGTATAACTGTTTTTAGATATCCCTCTAATTTTCCTTAATAATCGCTTGAAAAGCAGATAACTTGAAGAAATTAATTGTTAATTCAATTGATATAATTAAAAAATATAATATACAAAAACAATACTAACTCTGACATAAAGCTACTGCAAGAATAAAATAATGAATGTACTAAGTTTGTACGTGTTTTTTAATTTCACTTTTGACTGATTTGCTTTAAATTTGTACATCCAATGATTTATATCTAACAATTTTATAAATGTGACTACCCGCTATTTGTAATCTTTTGTTACATTTTATATACGGTTGCATTTTTATACATATCTGTCCGCATTTTATTTATTTTGACGTTTACTTAATAAGGAATTGCGTCATTCAATTGAATTAACTTATTCATATCAGCGCGTAAGCGTTGAATGTCCACCGGGCTTATTTTATATGTGCCCTTTATAGTTACAAGCAATGTTATCATTTGTAACGCGATACATTAATAGTCATTCAAATTTAGCACCATTAGTAAAAATAGTATGAATTAAGCTTAATTTGAATTACCTGTCAATGTCATACTGTGGGGTTTATATAATAAAAATGTTTATAAGGGACTCTTATTATAAACACCTTTTCACGAAATTACAATTTACTACTTAGGGGTCATCCATAAAGGACGACCGCAATTTTTTCCAACTTTTCAATACCCCCCCCCCTGTCAAAGATTGTAGTTAATAAAATACTTAAACGACGTAATAGAGATTTTGTCGGAAAAGAATGTACCTATTGGGAACTGAAATTAACGGTGGTGGCGCTGCATATGTAAACAAAATTGGCCCTTTAAAAGAAGTTTACGTAAAGCAAAGAAGTCATAATATGAACAAGGTGCTGTGAAAGAGTTCAAATAATTCCACAATTACTTTAAATTGCTTTAAATATCACTATTATCACTCGAAACTACGACGAAAAGACGGACAAATAAATGCCGCTTTTAATTTAATCACCTATATTCTATACTATTAGCTGACCCGGCAGACGTTGTCCTGCCCAAATTTCAATATTTGTCTACATGTATTTTTTAGATCCAATCCGCATAATGACCTTGCGACTTATTTGGTCATCGCAATTACCAAACGTATTAAAAAAGGATTAAATAAATAAATTAATAAAAAATACAAATCAAGGTTTAATAAAAAAAAGTTTAACAAAACTGTTAAGTATTCACAAAAACCACAATAATTTCTAATTTTACTTTATTTTATTTTTGCCAATTACTCTTGTTCTTTGTGTTCTTCCTTTTCCTCCTCCCCTTCGTCTTCTAATAAGGAATTTTCGAAAGCACGCAGCGATATTGCCAATTCCTGTTCTTCTTACATACATACATACATACATACATACATTGAATTTTATATATATAGATACATTGAATTTTATATATATAGATATCGTTTGTTAATACGTTGATCCGTTGAAACGTTGATCCGTTGATCCGCACTAACGTTGGTCAAGCTAATACAGCGCTTGACCAAAGTTCGCGGCAAGATTCTAAAGTAGCCTATGTTTTTCGTAGCATTGTAAATAGCTTCTACACCAAATTTGGTAGAGATTGGTCAAACGGTGTAGAATTGTATAGAAAACACACATACATACATACATACATTGAATTTTATATACATATATAGTGTTGTGTCCACAATATATCTTAAGAGCCGCGATCAACAACGATCGACGCGGACGAGATGTGGTTTCAACATGTCATAATTTTAGTTTAATTATCGTAGTATTGTTTAGATCGTTTCATAGGATTGTATTGTTAATTTTTAAGTTGTTGTTTATTGTTTCGTTGGTATGTTTTTAAGACATGCACGTTTTTAGTAATGTTGATTAAAAATAAAAACAAAAAAAAGAGGAGGTAACGGGGGAGATAAGAAAATAAACAAGATAGATTGGAACGTGAGTTTCCACACAGAAAAGCGGTTTATTAAATTCGTTTAAAGAAAAAGATTAAAAAGTGAGTTTCAAAACAGAAAAGACGTCGATTAAATTAATCGAAATAAAACAAGAGATTCCGAAGTGTGTAGCGTCCAGATAAGACGTGTTTTGGAATTACAATTAGGAGCCTTTTAGAGAGCGTCCGGATAAGACGTATCGTGTCGCGAGTTGAACATAATTAACTATTGAATTAATTAATCGACATAATCGACAATTAATAGAGAACGGACGTGCTATCGGTTATTCAGACGTGAGGTGAATTAATCACCTAAGCAAATTAATTAATCTGCAATTAATTCGGAAACGGACGTGGAGTCAACGTGCTACAGCATCTCATACAAAGAGATCATTCCGTGGGTTTTCTCTACGGAGAAAGAATAGTCAGAGCCAGCATTTGGACTGGGATCGTGTCAGGTCTGGAACCTAACGAGGATAGGCGACAATTGGACCCGGCGATTACAAGAAGAAGGAAGATAGTGCATGTGCAATCGTGTTGTGCAACGCAAGCCACGAGTCACCACAAAGTAATCAAGGTTAGGATTAGATTTATTTATAAATTTCCAATTTTAGTTTAATGTGTTTCATGTTGTTAGATTTAAGTGTGTTCAATAAATATGAATTTTGAAATTGCATCTTTGTCTGTGTTGTTCTTTGTTCATCGTGACTCTTAAGCAAAAGACGAACCCTGAGATTAAGTCTACCAATAGGTAAGTCTGCTCCTATAAGGCGCATAACGCAACAAATTGTCAGCACAACGTGTGGCAAGTGTTCGTAACGCTACAAAGTGGCACCCAACTAGAGGACGAGAAGTCACTCGGGATAACGCTACAATAGATTACATTTTATATAATAAAATTTACCATTGCATTATAAAACGGAGCATAATTTTTGTAATCATTCCGAGGACCACGACATTTTATTTCAGTATTACGATTTGGTCGTGAGAAAAGGTAGGTCTGTGCTCACCGAAATTGTTAAGCCGAGGTATAAATTTCTTTTATTTGCATTTATCAATAAAATTTTGCATACATTTCTATTGACGGGGTACATTTACGTACACCCGTACAAGACATTAATATTAAAACGTGCAGCCCTAGTAAGGCTCCGAGGGTACACAATTGAAGTTATTTATTTATATAGACTATTGCACACATGTGTCACATGACTAACATCAACCAATGATATTTAGGGATCCGATCAATTCTAACCAATGGCGTTAGAATTACGCGATAATTGTTCAAGTTGCTTTGATAATTGTTCAAGTTGCTTTGATAATTGCACATATTCTTTTTGATAATTTTTGATAATTGTGTACGTTACTTTATATCATGTGATAGATTTTTTCGGATTTTTTATTGAAGTAAAAATACAACTAAAAGTTTTTCTCTTTTTTCCAATTTATTATTTACAATAGAACAAAATAATTCAAAAAGTTGTTTAAATCTATTAATGAAGTATAATATAACAAAACCAACACATTTAAATTAACTTCGAGTTAAAGTTTGAACAGTGCAAATTTTCTGATGTAAAGTTACAATTTGAGTAATTAAAATTATGAATTGTTTGACCATTATTAGAGGTAATAGTTTCATTAGCACTTTTAGTGCTCAGTTCGTTAGTAATAGTAGAAGAAGAAGTATTCCCTTTTCTTAGATCATTTACAATTTTGCTATGGTGCTCTGCATCTAAATTCAGATATGGTTTTAATGAATTGGTATTACTATGACCCGTTAGTTTGATCAGTTGTTGTTCTGCAATACCAGCTTTAGCAAGATGAGATACAGCAGTAGATCTATTTGAATGATTCGTAATCTTCTTATTTATTGTATCCAGGCCAATTTTTTCTGCCGCATACTTCATCCACTTAGCTAATTCGTTGCGTCCTACAGGCATATTTTTGTACCATTTGTTTGATTTTTCCCAATAAGGATTAACTGTTAAAAATAGACGGTCCGTTTTAATTTCGCCACCCCTCTTACTTATCAGTTTCTTGATCTGAAATAATAAAAAGAATATCAATAAAATTATTACTAGGGAAAAAATTTGGAAAAGTTACCTTACAGGACATTTCTCTAGATTAGCATAATTTGTAGTAAGCCACTTGCTTTCTGCAATGTTTTTTCCACCTCCTTGGGTGGTTTTAGTAAATATTGGATTGTATTCTAACCGACCAGTTGGCTTTCCTTCGTTATTTGTTTCCTGCTTAAAATAAGTAGTAAGGCATGTTGCAGCTTCTCCACCTCTCCACGCTAATTCATACGCAATTACGTGATACAATTTTTTTTGTAATCCAAAAGGAGTTTCTTCATTCCATAAGTCGATAATTTTCGTGTATTCATCATTTGACAATGCTACCGAACTAGTTTTCCTTTTTTCTGGATCGACTTGCAGTTCGCGTCGTTTGGCATTTCTAGCGTTTCTAGCTTTTTTAAAAACTATGTCATTGAATGGATCAAATTTAATGTTGAATTCATTATAGAATTTTTCTTGCAACTGTTTGGCGGTTATATTCCACATAGTTTTTACAACGTTTTCCTTATAATCTTTCCCATCATTTTTTTTTCATGTTAAACGCCCAATTTTGTAAAATATTACTTACATCTTCTATGGATGTCGATTCTTGCAATGTAAAATTTTTTTCATTGCAAAATTTCATAAACTGCTTCCAAACTGAAGCTTGTGAACGTTTAGTATTCACTGGAACCGTATTTTCTACTTCCTGTTCTATATCTTTTAGAGATTTATCGCCAAACCGTTGCAATGCAAACATTTTCACATAATACAATATTAATTTTTCGTTATTATTTTCAGACTTTTGTTTGTTGTCATAGTTACCAAATCAAGGCACCTACATTTATAAATTACATTTTTTAAATATCATGTACTGTTACGTTGTGTCTAATTCTAATGTGTGCAATAGTCTTACCGAATTTATTACGTGCATTATTGTATTATTGATTATCGTCCAATTTGACTCCTTTGCTATATTCAAACTTTGTTGTCATTAGTAAATGTCCTCATGCTTCGCATTCGGACATTTACTTGACAACAAAGTTTTCATAGCAACGTAGTCAAATTGTTACCGATAATCAAAAATGCACTTAATATATTATAAGTGAATAAAAACGGATTAGCTATTGCCAATCAAAAACTTAATCTGCATATTGGCAGAAAATTCATGTTGTCATAAGTAAAAATAAATGATATCAAAATTAATATGCTGGTTCAAGGTAGTCTTTTTGGTATGAATTTTGGTGGGATTTCAAACCGTATTTCGTTGGTTGTTATTGTAACGTACATTTTAATCTGCATGGTTTTATGGAATGTTTCTAATTATTTAATTTTTGTTTTAGGTTTCCACATCTGGTTTGCATGGGCCTTATTCAATCTTCACCATTGGTAAGTATCAGTGTAAGTGTCAGTTTTTTCCTTTTTTGGCTAAATTTATGTCATTATTGGTTCGCACCCAGACCTTATTTCATGTCGGGTTATTGGATTGTATGATTAGATCTCAGTCTCGGTAATGTTAACGGTCTTGTTCTCGAGGAATTTACACATCAGGTCGGGTGGTGTTTCTTCGTAGAGCTCGTCCAGTTGTGCAGGGAGATGGATGCCATGATAGGCCGCCAACTCCAACTGTTCTTGCATGTACAAATCGCACTCCCGTATCCGATGTGTAGGTTCATCGAGAACGTCGCAAGCCGGACACAGTCCGTCCTCCGATTTCCCCAATCTCTTGAGGTGTCGGCCGAACTCGCCATGCCCGGTAAGCATTTGAGTCATCTGGAAGGAATTATTCATTATTTTATTGCTTACCTTGGGGATGAATTGGTAGGTAATTCTACCTACCACTCCATCGTCCCATCTTTTTTGCCATTCATGTTGGATTATGTCTTCCATTTTTCGTTTAATGTCCACTCTGTATTTATAATCTTTCGGGTCGATTCTTACCCACATAAAGGTGGTTACTTTCTTGTTTCTGGCTTCACGCCATGACAGTAGTCGTAAGAGTTCTAAATCGATTGGGTGGATACCTGCCAAAACACCCGCGGCTATGGCCGACACAGTCCTATAGCATTTTGCTATCACGCGACAGCAAAATCCATAGCACGATATCAGCCGGGCCAACGTATGCTTATCCCCTATTCTATGTATCCAGATCTCGCTTCCGTAAGCCAAGATGGGGACTACCGCCCCCTGGTGGATCCTTCGCATAGAGTTCGAGGTGTCCAAGTTCCAACCGCTTTTTGCCATTCGATGCAGCGCATGGACCAGTTTACTGGCTTTGCCGCAAACGTAGTTTACATGCGGTTGCATCGATAGGTTTTCGTCAATAAGGACCCCAAGGTACTTATATTCCCTTGCCACCTTTATTTTCTTCCCGTTGAGTCTAACATCTAAATCATAGTTGTGGACTCGCTTCGGGTACAAGCAGTGCCGTAACTAGGGCGGTGCCAGCGGTGCCCAGGCACAGGGCGCAGACCCTGGAGGGGCGCAGAAATGACCAGAGTAGGACCAAGCTTTGGGCCATGCATGGTAGTTAGTAGCGTACATACAATACCTATTATTTATCGCGTAATATGGGTAGACATGCCTTACCATCAGCAGTGTGCACAGCTAATATGATATATTCTTGTTACAAGCAAAAACCATTAATGATCATAGATGACGAGATCATAAATGTTAAGATTTCGTGTCGAGAGCCGTTGCGGGGTGAACGCCGGCGAGACGCGGATGGCTGTCTGCGGGGCCGTATAACTGGATGCGGGGCTTAGCTCGACGTCACACGGAGAGAAATGGGCCAAATAATATTTAAAAAAATGATCACATATCACTGATATGATCACATTTTTTGGAATAATTCAGAAAATATTTGTGTTTTTCTCGAGTTCTACGGTCAGATGGGAAACTTTGATGAAATATTTGAAAATTTCTTTGAAAAAGCACGCCGACACTAGATGGGCGTCTAAAGCTAGAGCCGTCAAAGCCTTAAACATGCAAATACCCCAAATCTGGTGTGTCCTAAAAATTCTAACTACCAACGATTATAATACGGAAACAATCGCCACAGCTAACAGCATTATAGGCCTAATAAATTATAAATTCATATGTACTCTGCAAATTTGGGACCAAGTTTTAGAATCTGTTGATAGAATGAATGTAGCTTTACAGTCTAAAACCATTACCATCGACAAAGCCTCTGAATTGATCAAGGGATTAATAAGGCAGATTCAGAATATTCGCGAGACTGTAGACAATGTTTTCGAAAAATCCAAAAAAGTTTGTGAAGAGTGTGACATTGAAGACAATTTCCCTGAACAGCGAAGAAAGCGAGTAAAAAGACACGATTTAAGCGAGAGTTCAGACACCGGATACGACATTACCCCGCAACAGAGTTTCAAAATTCAATTGAATAAAGCACTAGACAGAATAATTTCTGAATTTACGTGGCGATTCGAAAAACTACATAGCATTCACCACTTTTTCAATTTTTTGACGGTAGAACACATAACTACATATTCAGTTGAAGAACTAAAAAAACATGCAGCTGATTTGAGTATGAAATATTCTGCAGATATAAATGCCACTGAATTTTGGGCCGAATTAGAAACTTTGAAGAGTCAAGTTGAAGCGACTACATTATTTGATAAATGTGAAAGTCAGTCAACTCTGGGTCTTCTTAGAGCTATAGTAGAACTAGATTTAAAGGAAATGTTTCCCAATGTAGTAGTCGCCTTAAAGATTTTTTTAACGATGCCAGTGACTGTAGCTTCTTGCGAGAGATCATTTAGTAAGCTCAAATTGATAAAGACGTACCTGCGCTCAACGATGGGCCAAGAAAGATTGTCTGGCCTCGCGATTTTGTCGATTGAACGCGACATAGCACGGCTCCTGTCGTATGAAAACGTAATAAAAGACTTCGCAACAAGAAAAGCGCGTAAAGTAAATCTCTGAATAGATAGTTTTTTTTTGCATTCATGGTTTGTCTTGGGTTTTTACTATCTTTACTGACGAGTATTTGGTATCATTTATATGTATTGTGTTATTGTGTATTGTGGTAAATCGTTTCGAATAAATGTTCTTTTTTTTAAATCCAATGTATACATACTTATTCGAAATTCTACCTATACTTAAACCAAGACTTAGTTTCTTGATGATAGATTTTTTTTATAGACATGGTCAATTTTATTGTCAGAGCTGCCAGCCGGGTACGATTAGAACATTTTTCAAGGGCGCAGTTATAGAAGCTCGCACCGGGCGCATAAAAGGCTAGTTACGGCACTGGGTACAAGCACATGATCTTCGTCTTCGTTTCCGAGAGAGCGAGTTTCATGTCCTTGCACCATCCGCTAAGTTCATTGACGCATGTTTGGAGTTTTTCTTGTAATAGAATTCTGGAAGACGCCGTGACGACGGTCGCGATGTCATCCGCGTACGCGAAGGTATGAGTACCCTCCTGTTTGTCCTGTTTTAGATAATGATCCAGAAGTGAGTTCCACAGGATCGGGCCGAGGACCGAGCCCTGAGGACATCCCTTCGTGGATCTTTTCCCTACCTTTGAGACCCCGGAAGTGAGAGTCACCTCCCGGGCTGAGAGGTAGCTTTTGATCATGACCTTTAACCTGTGAGGGAGCCCTTTTTCGCTCAGCGAGCGGAATAGAGCCGGCCACCACATGTTATCAAAAGCTCCGGAGATGTCGTAGAAGATTACCGCGAGAAAACCCTTGGCTTTCTTCCGCTTCATATCCGTAGTATCTATTTTTTCATAAAATGCCTTGAGGGCTGTTGTGGTGCTCATACCTTCCACGAAGCCGTATTGGCACCGATCGTGGTAAGGGGTATTACTTTCGAGTATTCGTTTCTTCATAATTTTTTCTAACATTTTGCCGAACACCGGCAAGAGGGTGATCGGCCTGTAGTTCTTAATGTTACTTGTTTCCCCATCTGGGTTCTCGAGTAGGATCTTGAGGACCCCCTTCTGCCACAGTTTGGGGAAATAAGCAACTTTAATGCACGCATTGTATATACCCATTAACACGTTTTTGATGACAACATAGAGTATTTTCAGAAAAGATCCCTGAATGTTGTCAAAACCCGGTGCCTTTCTGGCTTGCGTCGTCCTGATTAGGTCATCCAGCTCGTCGCTTTCGACCTCCCTAACCTGCGCCATGTCCGGCACGCCCCTCAGATTTTCGAAATCCGACCGCATGGTTTGGTGATCCACCGTTGCATCGGAGTTTCGATCGTCGTCGGGGAGTAGACCGTTCATGAGGTAGGTTAGGGTTTTTTCCGGCGTTTCCGTTACCTTCCCGTCCCCGCCACTGAAGGTGGTGAGGATGTTTTTGCCCTTATATTTCCTTGCTGCTAGTTTGTAGGTAACCCCCCAGGGGTTGGGTACAAGGTCGTCCTCGACGAACTTTTGCCAGCTAGCCTGTTTGGCTTTTTTCGGTGTTTCCAGGAATTTTTCCTTGGATTCCATCATTGCAATGTACAGCCCGTTCTGTTCGTTCTCAATGCGGTTCCTATACAAGGCCGTCTTCCGCGAGAGATACTTCTTTCGCGCTCTTTCAAGATTGTCGGTCCACCAGTCAGGACGGCCAACGTAGATCTTCTTCATTTGGGCTTTCCTATTTATTAGATCCTGGATCCCTCCGTGCAAATCGGAGACCATGTCCTCGATTTCGTTTTCAGTGGTTAGATTGTCCGACCTGGGGCCGTTTTCCTCTACCCACTGAGTTAACTCTGTCTCGATGGTTTCCGCTTGGATGGTATCTGGGTTTCTATTCCTATTAATCCTGATGGGATTATTAGGTGCACCTATTTCAAAAGTGATTGCTTTATGATCTGTTATGATGACGTGTTCCGCAATGTCCCATGAGTGGGTTGCATTGATGGTGTCGCAAGTGCCCAACGTTAGATCCACGTTGCTCTTCCTGCCGAGGGAGTCCTCGAACGAAGGCGGTTTGTTAGGTCGATTGAACACGAAGAGCTCGTGCTGTACAATGAATTCCTCCATTGCCTGTGCCCTGGAGTTGGAATCCACGGTGTCATACCACACCCTTGATCGACAATTGAAGTCTCCACAAATGTATGTCTTCCCCTTTCCGCAAACACTCAGTGCTTTCCGGAGGTCTTCGAGTGGAATTTGTATATCCTCTGAAGGAGGAAAATACGTGCCTATAAAATAGTAGGTCACTTTATTACTGAAGGTAATTGACACGACCGTTACGAAGTTGCTGGAAACTTGCGGGAGGAAGGAGAACGTGAATTCATTTCCTACCGCATCGTTAACCATGATGCAAGTTCGGAAGTGGTCGCCGAAGATTGCTGCCGTCCGAGTGTTCGGGGAGAAGGGAAGACGAAACCCTCCTGCTGCCGCGGGGTAGCAGTAGGGTTCCGAAAGAATGGCCAAGAGAATTTCTTCCTGGGCAACAAAGCGTTGCGCGTCGGCCGTGGCGGCCTCCGAGTTCCTCAGGTTTACCTGCAAGACTTTAAAGGGCTTACTCATTACTGATGTCTGTAAGCGTTAAAACTGAATGTGCGTAATCCATAAGTCTTGCTTTATAGACCCTACACGTGTTCGATCCTGTAGTGTGCCTGGCATCGCTGTGTTTAGCTCTGACGCAGTTGATACACACATGTTTCGCACAATCATTCTGCACCCCACAGGCACGTGAAGCGTGTTCCGTGGAGGAGCAGAATGCACATGCTTCACTCCCTTTACAGTATTTGGCTGTATGTCCAAAGCGCTGGCACTTATAGCAGCGCGTGATCGTAATGTGGTCATGGATGCGGTAGCTTTTCCAGGAAGCGCGGAACTTCCCGTCCTTGATAGCCGCTTCCCTGACCACGGGGTGAACCTCCAGGATCCACTTGTTGTGGGTCTTACCCTTAGAGTGCACCGGGTTGATGCTCCTGAGCCAGGAGCTCCCGGCCGCTTTTGTTGCTTCAGGGTAGTTCGCGGTGAATTCCTCGACCACCCTTTCTTTGGACAAAGATTTGTCCACCATCTGGATAGAGATTGATGGCCAGGTAGCTGAAGGCTCCCGGGCCACCAATTTCTTTTCTTTTAAAAACGAGTTGCCGATCAAGTTCTTGAGCGACGGCTGAGAGGACTCAACCATCACTCCGTTGTTTTTGATGGGGTATACCCTGTCTGGCTTAATTTTTAGGTCGGCTAGCTTGATGCTGGTAAGTTGTATTTTAGTTTCGTCCGCCGATTTATTAGTGTTCCCTTCGTCAGGGTACACTATGACCTTGAATTTTCTAGTGGGCATGCTACGAGGGCCGCCAGCGGCCACCTTCTTAGCCGCCTCCAGGTAGTCCCTGGGGGGGTTTTGTTTGTCAGTTTCCGGTGATAATTTACTCTGCGCGACCTGAAGGGTCGGCACTATTGGAGGGGTGGTCTTGCTGATGGCCTTGACCACCTCTTCTATGATTGCTTTTGTTTGAGGAGGGGAGGCTGAAGGCGCTCCCGTCCCCATTTTGTTTCTTCTGATTCCGTCCTGGACTAGTTCCTGGACTAGTCCTTCCACGTTTTTCATTCGCTCGAGGGCCTCTTCTCGAAAGTTGAGGGCCTCCTTACTCCTCATCAAGAATCTACGTACTTCGTGTACGTCGTTCATTACGTTTTTTGATGCTTCCTTTAGTTTTTGATCCGACCATATCTCTGAATCAGCGTCCAATGTCTGGCTACTGGCCAAGTCCGGAGTAGACTTAACGGTCTGCTCCGGGCTTTCGTTCACCCTCGCATTTTCTTCTTCTTTTTCTTGGCTGTCGGTTTCTTCTTCCTTTTGGTACTCTTCGTCTATTTTTCTTTTTCGATCTTTCTTTCGTTGATTTTTGGTCCTTTTGTTTTTCTTCGTTTCATCGCTTTCGGTTTCTTTTTCTTTCTCTTGGGCTATGCCAAGTTCCTTTTGTTTTTCTTTGAGCATCGTCTCAAAGTCACATCCGTCACTGTCCTCGCTCGACGAGGGGTCGGTGGTGTCCATATGTTCCGTTTGTTCTTTCTTCTTTTTTCGCGATCTCTTTGCTTTCATGATGAACGGGCGTTCATCCTCGCTTTCTTCAGTATTTTCGGGACTTTCCCGGCCTCTTTTGTTTTTAGCGTTTTTTCGCGACTCATCTATGCTTTGACTTCGAGTCTTTCTTGTTGAATCTGGCGGTTTCTTCTTTGGGTTCGAATCCTCACTTTTGTCTCTTCCTTTCATTATAATCTTAGAATCAAGTATTTTTATTTTCGGTATTTCGACAACCATATCGTTGGTTTTCATCTCCACTTCGCTACCCGAGGGTACACAGTAATATACACTTAATCTGCAGAGAGGTTGTCAAAATAAAGTTTTACTGAGCCCGGAGTCCAATCAGGTATTCAGCATTAAGAGCAACGCATTTAACCGCTTAAGTAGATGACCGTCTCGAGAAAATTGACCGATAATCGAGTAAATTATAACATAGTGTCGTGATATTTTTTGAGGTCCGAATTGACCAAGACAAAATTCAAACTTTACTACAAACTTTGGATTGAAAAGATAAAAACATCCACCTTATTTCTTGAAATTACAAGCTTATAAAGATCTCTAAAGATAAGAATGCTACACTATAACCTGTTAAATAAATTCATTATGAAGATAACCATATCAAAATCTTCAAATGAGATACTTTAAATCAGAAATGATGAAATTTATTGCAAATTGTTATCAATGAAACTTAACCTGTACATTTTGCAAACTTTAAACTGAAATTTCTCTGTAAAAATAACTTATTGTGTGAAAATCTATTTACAACCAAAATTATCTCATATTTAACTGTATGTGTAAATCATAAAATTATCTTCGAAATCGATAAAAAGGTAAATAAAGCTCAAAATTCATTGAAATGTGATAAGTACAAGATGATAACAATAAAAGAATGGTCAAATCCACTACTTAAAACAGCTCCAAAAACAGCTACTGTGCTGGAGGACTTCTCAAAAGCTATGGAAAACTCATCTTTCCAAAAATGCAATCGAACCTGAAAATTATGAAAAATTTAATTAACATAAAATTTACAAAAGGAATGATTTGACTCACAAGTAATTAAAAAATAAACGAAAATGGGTATTTTTGCGCAAGTAAAAATCAGTTGAACTAGAGCATTCAAATTGGACAGTCGAGTAACGGATCCAATTGTTATAGAAAACTTGGAGATAAGCTTCTCAAGATGGCCATCGCTAGTTACGAAATCTGAAAGAGAATAATGTATTTTTTTTCAACTCAGAACGCAAATATCTGAGAATTAAATAACTCCAAAATACTTACCAGCGTATAATCTAATTAAATTAAATAATTAGCAAGTCAAATTTGGACAAACGGCGCCACAGCAGCTCGATTCAACGGAAGCGAATTTGGTAGCATCAGGTCAACACAACACCATACCAACAGGTGATCGAAAGTGCAACACTTGTGCGCGTGTGACCTCAAGATTGTGTATTATCTATGCAGGCTTTTTAATGAGTCGGATTATTTGAATCAAAGGTATTTGAACTTATTATTTTATTAACTTTTTACTATTTATTATTATTACATTTTCTACGCATTGAGCAAAAATTTTACAAATAAACATTTAATTCGTCATTGGATAACGAGAAGACTTGAATAATATTCAAACATTAAAAAGAAAGGAAGAAGAATTGGATCGTCATCTTTTGATATTTTTGGTATTTTTTGATAATTGTAAAATTCTGCCTACAGATACATTATCTGTATTTATTTTGTACTATTGATTAAGCGCTTACGAATTTATTTATCTCAATATAAAAATTATTTCTGACTTAAAACAATCTCTTTTATTAATCAAACATTACAGGTCAGTATTCTGAATTTTTGAGATTATTCAAATACAAAGGTGGATCATTTTATCTGGTCAAACTATTAAGCATTTTAAATTTTTCTTTCATCTGAAAGTGGCGCCCAAAAATATTTTATTTTTAATTAAAATCCACTCCTGAGATGAGTCTACATGAATCCGACGAGAGCGATGCTTGGACAGCTTGTGCCTAAATTGTAATTTTACATCCCTTTATCAGGACAAAAAAAATTACATAGCAATAGGTATTTGGCATTTCAAATGTATTATCTTGTATTATGTTACATTGTTTACAATTTTTAAACCGGGCTACTATTTTAATACACTGAACACCATAACAACAAAATATTCGATGTCAGAAAAACGTCAATTCTATGTTTTCACAATAAATTTTATTGTACGAGTAGTTGCCAAATTTTTCTGCGTATCTAAAATATGAGCAACATGAGTTTAAAAATATCGGAATATTTTTGGAATTATGCAGTAATGATAGGAATGTCTGTTCTGATAACCGGAGGAGCATTTTTCATGGGATATATATATGGAAAAGTAACAATGTCTCTTCTGATAACCGGAGGAGCATTTTTCATGGGATATATATATGGAAAAGAAACAAGTAACAAATTATGTGGTCCAAATATTTCCAGTTGTAGTAAATGTGTAATGTGTTTAGACAAAATGCAACCTATTGATAGTTTAAATTGTGGCCACAGTTTTCACAACAAATGTCTAAAGCGTTGGCTTAAAAAAAATTCAACATGTCCAATTTGTAGAGCGCAACAGAACCGATAAGCTTATTTTGTTGTGTAACTTTTAGAAAATATATAATCTCACAAACAGTAGCTTTTGATTGGATATTTTAATTATTTAAAAATGTCAAGTTGGATAAGATGCTGCAAACCATATCCTTCTCAAAATTCTGTAAAGAAGAGAGAACTTGCTCATAGTTTCTAATAAATCTGGACTATTCTTGCTGTTTATAGGAACGCTGATTGAGATGCAAATCTATAAAAAGTGCTGGAATAATAACAATTTCATTAACGTTATTGTTATGAAGGAAGGTGAAGGTGACCCAAAACAACGAGATTCACCTTAAATAATTTTCTAATTGTAATGCCTATTTTCTTGACTGAAAAATGCTAAGTCCAACTTCTTTCAGACGTTCATCATCCTAAGCATTATTTATTTGCTTTTGAGCATCTCCATAATACTGTACTGTAGCATGGATAACAGTGAAACGCGGGTAACAGTGAGACATTTGAAATATTTTCTGTTCTACTCGCCTACCTTTCTAACATGCCATGTAATATAATTTTTTGGTGTTTAAATTTTAATTATAGCTAATAATACCCTAGTTTTGGACCTTAGAGAAGAAAGGGTCTCACTGTTGCGCATGCTCCCCTACCTTCGTAATATTTTAGTACATTAAAAGTTTCAAATTTATTATGAATTAATGATTGTCTAACATGAAGTGATTTATTTACCTTATCCAAATATAACCATAATTTTGATTACTCGTTTTGATTAAACTATCTAATACAAAACTGGACACAGTTATAAAATATAACATCATCACAAAAATCGGGAAAGTCCGTTGTTGTTGAATTGCTACTAATATAGAAAAAGAAAGGAGTTATAATATTGTAATTACAAGAAAATATCCCCGATTTTCGAGGTTAGATTCGAACTAAAAACATTCTGACTCAAAAAGTGTAGAAAGATGATAGAGAAAAATTCGAATGAAAAAATCTTTGCAGCAAAATTTAGTATATTGCAGAACATGACATTAAAAGCGAGCCAACATGCAAACAACAAGGAGCGAAGAGAAATATGGAGGAAACCGACAGTGATGATGACTTCTCCTTACCGAGCCTGAAGAGGAAACGAGATAGGAGACCAATTCACGGACAAATATGAAATAATTGAAGAAGAGACGAATGGTATACCAAACAAGAAAACCGAAGAAAACTTCCGACTCGGAAAATTAAAACGAAATGGAAGAGAATACTCAGAACAAGAAAAAGAAAAAAAGTCAACAAACCAAAAATAAAGAAGCCAATTACAACACATGTACAGCCCAGATGGAATTGAACTCACAAGAAGATAAAGAATTACACGACCTATCTGAAAACTTTGAAGACTACATAAGTAAAATACATCTATGTCTGATACGAAATAAAGAAGCAATCACATAATAGGCACTGTGCCCTAGAAAGTGCAAAAGAAATGGAAAAAACCTTCCATAAAGCAATCAGAAGAGCGCTAACCAAAGGAACCATAAATAAAGAATTAAACGTTGGGATATTGACAAATGTGTAGCGGTCCTAGAATTAGTTTGTGAGATATTGAAGTTCTACGCTGTATAAACTAATCGCCTCGACAGCGCAGTTGTTTAAGGGCACATATTGACAGATAATACTCCAGGGTTCGAATACTAGTTGAGGAACATATTTTTCAGCATACCATCTTTCTAAATGTAGGAAAATGGTGAAAAATTCTCCCGTGACTAATGAAAATAAAACACCCTCAAAGAAGTACAAAGTCCTGGTGTTTCCAGGTGAAGAGAATGAAAGCGAAGCCTTCATTTTAGCCTTTTAGCTTTTTAAGTAATAACCTACTAAGGGATAAAAAATTGGAGGCTCGGCTGCCTTCAACAGTCGTTAATATCAATTCACATAGTGGACAAATGTAACAAAAAACAAGATATCTCAGAAGCAATTGCTCGAAACTACCCAGGAGCAGTCGAAGCCCCGTTTGGTGACTTGCAAAGAATACTTAAGAAGTAAAAATTACTTATACAGGATAACAAAAGATAAATACTATACAATGGAATGGCGATCAAAAAGAAATTCTCCAAAGCGAAATTGAAAACTGCACGGGAAACGAGTTGGAAGAACTTCGTAAAAAAGACTTGGCCGACGACTCATGGAATATAAAGTATAAATTAGCATCTAAGAAATTCAGAATGAAATCCATCTTAGCATAATTCAAAGATGCGGATAGCAACGCCATCTTGACCCCCCCCCGCCCCCGCCCCCCGAACGAACACTAGAGTAGAATCTACGGTGAATCATCAAACCATGAGGTCGAACTTCGAAAGTTTCCGGTAGACTCCCAACATAGGGGAAATCTTACATATTGCAATGTCCGACACTGACCACAACGTCAATAGAAATGATAACGTCACGATTTAAAATTTTGTTTATTAATAAAGAGAGCACATGACTTATTTGTTCGAACGTAAAAGTTTATCTGATACCAAAAAGTTTAGTTTAACGTCATAAATTTATATGAAGAACGAGTCACGGAATGAGGTAACAAAATAAATTCAAAAATGCAACGATTTAATTCTGTTAATAAAAATGTTGTTAATATTATAAATTAAATTAATTAATAATAAGAAATGTATTTTAAAATCAAAATAATTGTTCAATGTTAGTTTATAAAAATGTGTTAAACGTAAAACTTTAATAAGCAAAATCTTTACACGTATCGGAGTGCTTCGCAATTCAATGTATCACAAATGGGAAAGACATTTTCTTCAAAAGTTTACTGGAAGATCACAGGAGATGCAAGAACTTTAATTTAATCTGAAACATAAAAATTTTATTAAAATTTTACAAGTCACATTGGGCTTGAGCCGAACCTGCAAATTATAACGTCAAGAATATTGATTTTATATCGACCAATGGAGCAAAATCACATTTGCCTTGAAAATACACAGGTAGCGATGGTGAAACAATTGAGAAGAGAAGGTTGTTGAATTAATTTTATCAATGGTATGTGAATTTGTGCGTGTTCAGCTAAAATTATATAAAACGGAGAAAATTACTAAGAAATTCAACAAAAAAGAATATTAATAGTTAAAAGCATTGTACTTACGTATTTGAAAAGTTAAATTGGTAGAAGATTGTGAAGAATCACGATTATTTTTGGAAAAACTTGGTAACACCACGAGGTAAACGAACTCACAAGAAAAATTGCATCTAGAAGTATCTTACACACCGAAGGTCATCCATAAAGTGCAAGTAAACAGTTTCATGGTATATGAACCCAGTAAACAAAAATACCCCAGATCATTAAAGGTACCGTTCCATTAAAAATTATATTAAACTTAAAAATTAGTGAAAATTTTGCGATACAATTTACACGTGCATTAATACGTTCCGACTTTATTAGAATAAGATATTTGTTAATTAGCATAAGAATTTTATTGAATTTAAAAAGCCTAAAACTAAATTATAATAAATTACAATTTGTATTTTAAAACGGAGCATAATTTTTGTGATTACATTCCGAAGACCACGACATTTTATTTTAGCACTACAATTTGGTCAAGGAAGGAACCCAGCGTGAGAGAAGGTAGGTCTGTGCTCACCGCAATTGTTAAGCCGAGGCATAAGTTCATTTATTTATATTTATCAAAAATTTTACATACATTTCTATTGACGGGGTACATTTACGTACACTCGTACAAGACTTTAACATTAAAACGATTAGCTCCAGTAAGGCAAAGACCCACACAGCAATTTTGGCTAGCCCAACGTGTGGCATTATTAGTAGTCGAGCCACCACACAGCAATATACATTCATGTAAGTATACCAGAATTAGACCTTTTAGTTAAAAATGCCCAAGGTAGGAAAGCCCCGGGATTTAATAAAAACCAAGGATCCTTTCAGAATTAACGGAGTTATCGCAGACGTACTGCGAAATATTTTCAACTTATGTTTAGAACTGACTTATTTTCCCACGTTGTGGCAGTTAGAAGTGCTTTGGATACTCCTAAAAACTCAGCAACTATTAGACTTAAAGAAAAATATCTTAGATAAAAGTTGTAGTAAATTTTGTTCTCCATGAGATTTATAGCAGTTATTTTCGTCGTAAAATCAACTGGTAAGGCAATATTGCGAAGAAACAATTTATTTTTGCCATTTTCTCTAAATGGCGGCACTTCCGGGCGGTCGCCGAGGTTGTCAACTCAGAGTTTTTATTAGGACCCCAAACCTTAAAACATATCCAAAAATCAGAACCCCCGGACCATATTTAGGAAACTTTTCTTTTCATGATTTCGAGGATGTTGTTAAATATTTTAAGTGTTTTAATTTTTTTAATGAGTTATATGATAACAATATAGCTGAAATAGAAATTTGTTAAAAAATATTTTGCCGAAAAACATAATTTTCCCTCCTTCATAAAAAATTTCAACTTCAGACGAAGAATTTGGTAAGAAGCTCAAGCTTCCGAGAGAGCGCTTTTTAGTATGTTAAAGTACGAACAATTACCTAACGAACTCCTTCGAAAAATCGCAGAAATTTATGTTTAAAGTGAATACGAAATGAGAAGGATAAAATAAATTATAAATTGTAATATAATAATTAAATGCACTCTTCTCGTAAATTAAAAAATACTTTATTTGGTACGCGTTTCGCAACAAACTGCCATCATCAGACAAACTATACAGGAAAATTTAATTAAATATATTAAAAATAATGAACATTTAACAAAATAAGAATCCTTATAACATTAGAAATTTGCAATAAGCAAAGGAATTATTGATAAAATATTTCATTGCATAATCTTGGTACAGATGAGGTAATACTTTTTAATTTAGATATTGAATTTTTTGTCAATTTAATTTTTAAAACTTAAAGTGGAAATTATCAACCTTCATTAACTTATTGTCCTCTAGTGATTTCTATTTATTTATCGATTACTGATGAACAGATAAAAGAATAAACCTACTTTTTCATGAATTCTTGTCTTTACTAGGTATACTTATCCAATTTTCTTTTGAACAGTAAAAGTTATAATTTCGAAAACAACAATAAATTATTCTTTATTAATAATATAATATTTGTGATCAATTATAATGTCAAACAGTAAACATCTTTACTGTTTGCGTTAACACGGACAGGTAGATTAGAATCAATTACCAACATTAAACAGTGTTAAAGAGGTATGGTATGTATGCGTTTTGTTTTCATTTCATGTAATGTGTTTGTTATTTGTTCACTTCAACTGGCAAACAGTCTGATTACTTGTTTCTAATCAAAACACAGTTATTGTGAAAAATAAATCAATACCATAAATATTTTTTTAAATTTTATGCTGAAATATGAATGTACTTATCCATATAATCGCACCTATAGGTACAAGTATATAATATTCTATAAATACAACAATTTCTTTACGTCATTACCGACTACTAAAAGAATTAATAATACAAAAGCGTGCTTTTAAAAAGATTAAGATTTTTCGAAGATGTTTCAGATAGATAAATCGTGTATGCATTAGAAACAGAATACACAAGGTATCAAGTTTTCATGAAAATGTCCGCAAGAAAGGAAGTATTAATTTCTGAAGCAATAAGGACATCATCAAGTCCAAGTATTTATGTTGGTCGATTTTTTGGTATATTTCCATTTGTGATACAGAAAAATGGACCACACATATTTCTTAAGTGGTCATTAAAGTTCGCAATTTACAGTTTAATAGTGGGATTTATATTAGGTAAGTGTTCAGTTTATAGTATTATTATTTTATTACTGTGAATGTCTGCTTATAGTACTTTGTATTTTAAAAATACACGAGTACCTATTATTTTAATGGTAAAAAGTTAATAATTTAGAGCTAAAAAGGCTAAACTAATATTTACTAATAACTTTTTAAAATTATATTTACTATGAATTTATTATAAGTAGATCCATTAATAACATATTTTGATACCCAATAATTTATCATAAAATATAGTGCCCATTTCTTAATTGATTTAAATAAATAGTAGTAACAAAATTATATGGCGAGATAATTTATTACAAGAGGGATGGGGACAATTTTCTAATATTACTTACAAGTTTCTTAATTTTTTTTAATTATCATTTTTAAGGTAAAACTGTACTGGCAGCTCTTGCACTTTGCGTTATCAAGTTTTTGGTCACGGAAAATTATCCAATTTTTATCAAATTTTGCAATGAAGTAAAGAATAAAACGTAGATTTGCAGGCTTGTTGAACCAAAGAAATCGACAGAAAAGCTTTTGATTGATAATTGTTTCTGCTTTCATTGTTATCTGCATGATTTTTCTTAAACATGGATTTAAAATAAAGAATATGATGTAGATGAAAACGAAGCAAGCTAAATTAGAGTAAAATTAGAGTAAAATTAATAATTAATTATCAAATTACTTTATAACAAAAAAATGTGGAAGTATACGTATTTCTTTGCGGAAACAGCGATATTCGTTGTATTGACTAGTTTATGTAATTTATTAAGAACCGTCATCCAGGACACTAAAAACTCTAAAACGAAATCGTAAAAACAATACCCACAATCTCTATAATTACAAACCCTCAACATTAACAAAACATATCAAGCTACGTGTCAGCAATGACATACTATTGAACGAATAAAACCATTAAAACTAAAAAAAACTGACCATTTCCATTTACGGAATAATTAGTACTTATAAAATCAAAATCTTTTAAAAACCTAATTGGCAAGTCGACAATTGTTTTATTGAGTAAAAAATGTGAACAAGCTAGAATAAATTTTATTCTAATTTTGCATTCTCTAGCGACTCCGGATTTTGCCGCCACAAAGGAAAAAATCTGATGTGGCAACACATTACTTTCCCATTTAGTAGATTCCACTTCATTTTATATTAAATTTTAATAAAAAAGATGATAACTCAAAAAAAAAATTTTAACTCGATAAATACACAAATTACTTTGAGATATCAAAGTTACGAAATTTAATTTGTAATTTGTTGGATGTTCTTTATAATATGGTAACTCATATTTTTTAAATGCACTTTCTTTCATTTTAACAATAAAATAACATGTGTGCATTGAGAAAATTTTAAAATTGTCATTTAGCAAAATGAATTAGAAATTTGCGGATCGCCGCGCCGTCTATATGCAATCAAATTTTAACTATGGTCGTAATGACGTCAGAATTAATTTTTTTATAAGTATTTAAAAAATTCGTTTCATATTAATTACATAAGTAAATTAGTTAAAATATTAAATTATAGTAATAAACAGTACAAATCACTTTGGCGGATCAAAATTATCCAAGGAAAATCATATTCTTTTAATAGCGCTTATTTTATTTTTGCATTTTAACAATAATTTAAGAGGAAAATATCGTGGGGTATCATAAGATGCGGAAAAATAATCTCTTTCTATTGATATGATTTTCAATCTCATATGTTCCACCGGGAAGCGGCAATGTTCTTTAGCAATTTTCATTCTTCTAAAAAATGAGTTAAAACTGAAAGATTTATATTTTGAAAGATATTGTAATAAAGTAGGGAGGTAATAAAGATTGGTGAAATGATAAAATTTCATTGATTATCTAAACCTTTTAAAGGTTTACATTGCCCTCGTGATACAATTGCATGTTATTCATATAATTACTATTCTGCTAGAAATGTCTTGTGATATTCTTTTATGTGACGCTGTTCTTCTAATCACAATTAGCACCTTAGTTCGACGTTATGTGGATTTATTGCTGTGTAGTTTTTTCTGTATATAATTTTTAAGATTGAGTTATAATTTCTTGATCTCGGTTAATTTCTTATTGCTTTTGTTAATTACGGTTTCTGCTTCTTTCTGTTGTGATTATCGGCGTAATGCACTCTTAAGCAAATCAACTTTGGAAAGTTTTGGTATTAAATTTGCTGTTTAACTTTCCCTTCTAAAGTATATTTCTCCTTATCTAGGTGGTGTGTCTGATTTAAGAATTAACTAGTTTTAGTTTCTTTTGCCAATAAAATTAACTCGTATAATATATCAGCCTTATCGAAAGTTTTTACTGAGCGTTCTGCTGTGAATTTCGCATGACTGGTGCAAGTCAAAGAAAGAAAGATTATGGTAATAATCCCTGCAGAGCGGCTTTTAGGCCGCACAACATTAGAAATTACGTACTGGATTGCCAAAGGTGACATCTTTGCCAGCCATGACAATACATTGTAATGTTTTGTTTTGACCAACGGATGGTGAATGTTTTCAATTTGTTTGTGAAATTTTTTAATTTATTGGATTGGTTGGATTTTTGTATTTTCTGCTGTGATAACAATTTGTATAAATTCATTTACTCTTGAGCTCTAAGCAAAGCAGCATATACGTAAATAAGTAGAAGTTGAAAAAAAAAAAGAAAAAAATTTTAGGTACAGGAGTGTTGAATTACTGGAAGCGAGGAAAGAATTGGCAATAAAGTGTAGTACGAGTATTAAGAAACTGATGATTGAGAAATAATGAAGAGCAAGGTAAAATTTTTAAATTATTAAGGGAAGATACGGCAGAACAACTGACCTCATATCGACCTATAAGTCTGCTCCCAATTCTTTCGAAAATTTTTGAGAAGTTGCTCCTAAAACGATTAAAGCCGATATTGGAAGAAAATGCACTCATCCCAAGCCATCAATTCGGATTCAGAAATCAGCATGGTACGATCGAACACGTACACCGTGTGGTGAAGCAGATCAGTGATGACCTGGAGTGTAGAAGATACTGCTCTTCAGCCTTCTTAGACATAAGCCAGGCGTTCGACAGGGTATGGCATAAAGGCTTGTACTATAAACTTAAGATGAATCTCCCATACCACTACTATGAAGTACTGAAAAGTTACTTGTCAAACAGACATTTTTTGGTAAGGAATGGAGAAGAATACACCAAACTATTCCCAATTCACTCGGGTGTTCCACAGGGCAGTGTACTGGGACCAATCTTGTACCTGTTGCACACAGCAGACCTACCAACCACAAAACTAACCACGGTGGCAACCTTCGCCGACGACACGGCTATTCTTGCGTCGCACAAAGATCCAAAAGTGGCCTCTAAAAACTTGCAAGACCATTTAAATAACATACAAGTTTGGTTAAAAAAATGGAAAATTAAAGCCAACGAAACTAAGTCCTCGCATGTTACCTTTACGATGAGGAGAGACACCTGCCCCCCCGTGGCCCTGAACGATTGCTGCCTGCCACAGAATGAAGATGCAAAGTATCTGGGTATCTATCTAGATAGAAGATTAACTTGGCGCACACATATTTTTAACAAAAGAAAACAACTCGGGCTAAAAATGAGACAGATGTATTGGTTGTTAAGCAAGACATCAGAATTATCATTGGAAAATAAACTCTGTAACGTTAAAATTGCGCTCGCTGCGCGTCAAAATTTTTGTAAAATATCATAGCGATCAATCAGTAAATATTTCTGGTCTTTTCAAATTTTTAAAACTCAAATGTTTTAAAATTACATATTTCTTGGTCAACTAGTATAGTCATCAAGTAAAGAATAAATTTCCGTCTTAGTAAATTTTCAAATTAAAATATTTTGTTAACTCGGATAATATAATCTAATATTTCGAAGTTAAATCTAGACGTACCGATATTTTTAATTCGTGTAATATTTTTCAATGTCTGAAACTACAAATTAAATGTATTAATTCTTCGATACGTAAATTATAGATCCATATGGATAAACTAGTGTATTTACTTTGACGTAGCATAAATTGCTATATCAATAATTCTACCGGTCAGCAGAAATCTCTTCATCCCGATGCATTTTTAGTTTCACGTCCGCAAGCCCAGACACCTATTTAGCGAATTATTTTGTACATTATGAAACTTTAAGTTGATACAGAAATCCTCGTTGTAAGTTTGTACAAAATACACACGTGTACCTGTCAAATCGCGTGAGATTTATGTATTTTATTTTGTTATCTCGCCCACATGCCGATCCGATCGACCTAGTATAAAATTTTATACATTACTCTTATGGAACTTGCAACATTGTAGTTCAGAAATAAAACCTTTTTGAATAGTAAAAACTTTGGTAACGTAAACATTCAAGTAGCAAAAAATACGATATTGCCCAGATGTATTTCCAAAGTTTGCGCGTCGATTTACATGGACAGAGATCGAAGTGATGTGTTTTCACTCATGGTTTCAGCCTATCGAGGCCCGAGGTCAAAATTAAGGACCAATTAGGGAACATATTAGAGATTATCGTGGTGGGATAATTGCCCCACAAATGCATTTTTTGGTGCAAAATCATATATAAAGCGTTGCAGAGCGTGCAAAAGTGAAGATTTCGATTGAAGTCTGCAGTCCTGAACCGCTGCCGGTTTTGTGAGAGATTCATGTGAGTCCAGAAACTTGGTCGGAGACTATCTCCGACCTTTCGGGTCGAAACGCTTTTTGTATAAGCGGACTTAGAATAATTGAATTTAAAGTCAATTAAATAAATCTTACTAACGTAAGATTTCAAATCAATCAACAGTCATTTTGTGTAAACAGATTTAGTGCAGTGTGTAGCAGGTAATAAATTATAATCGATAGTATAAACTTTCATCGTGATGGTGCGGCATTTATTTGAATTAATTACCAGTCATCCAAGTAGTTATTTTTTAAATCTTTTTCGGACATTTATTTAAATATTCTAGCAATTTCTTTGGACATTTTATCGAGTTTTAAACCAGTTCCGGTATTAAATATATTGGACAGCTATTTAAACATTTTGTTTCGGTTGTAAATCAGTTTGCCGTTAATTCAACTAACCCAGACTTTATTTAAAATCATTTCGTCATTTATAAACCGGTTCGTCGATGTTTCTATCACCGATCGGTATGGTTAAATTAGTTTTCGATCGTTTTAATTGTTATAAATCATCATCACGTATTTATCGGTGCATTCAGCTACCGCTATCGTTAAATTGTTTTTAAACCATCATTAAAGTATTTTAACATGGATAAATTTTAAGTCGAACATTTTTGAGTGTCACCTATAGCCCACATGTGTACAAATCCTGCAACATGTTGTGGATACGTTTCCGAATTAACTTTTTTTATTGAAGACATGCAAGTTCAGTACCGGACTCCAACTAATTGTTTCGAGTTGAGTAAATGAATTAAATCTAAATTTGTTTTTAACATTTAACAAATCCGTTCGTGCCATTTTCAACGCAGAATTACGTTTCGGTGTTTATCGTGGTGTAGCCCATCTACGTTAAGAACTCATACGGCCGCGCGAAACCAACTAACAGTTAGGTCCGTATTGAGTCGAATTTATCGAAAGTGGAAAAACCCTATTTTTCGTGATCACCATCAACCACCCACTACCGAAGTATTCTCGATTTTGCAACTCATTTTTGGACATCCCGATTACTGAAGAAGAACATTATAGTATCTCACACAGGCAAATCTATATGGAACAAATTCCGATTGGAACACATCTGTACCTTCTTTATGTAAGCATTATTTTAGTATTTCTAAGCATTATTGTACTTAGTGGTCAGTTTTGACCACTGCATTTTTACAAACCTTAAGTTTACCATGAAGACGATATCGCACCCTCTTTGTATGTCCTTTTGTGTGTTAATGTTTACTTGGACGTGGTGTAACCACGTCAATAAAATCTTTATTCTAAATTGTTTACTGAAATAACGTCACATCTTTGAATTATGTTTTACGTCACATTTAATGTTTAATGGATTCAACCATTCATATTTTAGATTGAATCTTGTGTCATATTTAATATTAAATTAATTAAATCACTTCAAGTCAATATGTTTATTGATAACATTTTATTATTATTCAAGTCAGTTTTTCATATTTGGTTTTGTAGCATTATGTAGGTGTAAATTTGATTAAAACATGTGTTATAAAATGCCAAATGCCCCTGTATATTTCGTTATTATATCTCTTTATTATTTATATCTGTGTTTCTATTATTGTTTATGTGTTTGTTTATTTAGCGATTGTATAAAGGTAAGGTTTAATAACAGCAAGATTTACTATGTAATTCAAAGAGAGGCCACCAGTGTGAGATGCTCGCGATCAAATTAGTCAACAGCTGTCGTGTATTCAGCTGGAAAGGGTGATTTTGCTTCCCTTTCAAATGGACCTTGGTTCAAAATTCACGTGGCGCCCTTGTAAATAGTCCTTGTGTAAATAACCCCCCCCCCCCCCCCGTTTGAGATAACATCCTAACTCGCGATCGAGGATTGCCCGGTCGTTGAGGAGAGACCGACAAGACGTGACGTTTCGTCACAAGCCCTTCTGCTCCACCCTACGAACCACCCTTCGCGGCTAGAGCTAGCTATCTCGTTTAATCTCTGTTCGGAAGGTGTCTTGGATGCGTATTGTCGTGTAACAACTCCTAATATATAAAGTCATAATGAAACCGATTTGGACATACGGGATACAACTCTGTGGAACTGCCAGCGTGTCGAACATAGAAATACTGCATAGGTTCCAGAATAAGATGCTAAGAATAATAGTCAACGCCCCATGGTATGTACCAAATCAAGTACTTTATCATGATTTAAAAATCAACTCGATTCACGACGAAATCAAAAACTACTACAGAAAATACAAAAGTAGAATTGAACTTCATCCAAATGAACTATCAAACGAATTATTGGACCACTCACATGAGATTAGAAGATTAAAGCGCTTCAAGCCCACCGACATACCCACACGATTCAGTAGACAGCTTTAATTTTATTTGAAATTACTGGAATTTAAATGAATTTGTAAATTAATTTCTTACGAGAATATTTAATGAAATATTCTCAACATGCCCATAAACTATTGTCAACTGATTTACTAAATGTTTTATATTAAACAGATTGTAAATATTTAAGGAAAATAAAAGAAAAAGGGAAGATACCAGGCTTAAGAGGGCGAATCATAATTCATAATAATATAAGCTAGGGGAAGAATACAAAAATATTAAAAGTTACAATTATGAAAAGGAAGTATACTGTTATGGTCCAAAATATCAATAATTTATTATAATATAAAGCTCGATAAACACTTGTAAAAGCAAAATTACAAGAACTCTTATGGCAGTAGGAAGTTCCGAAAGGTATTGGAAAGTCCTAATGTAGTCAAAGTATTATAAAAGAATGAGTGATCAAAAGAAGTTCTTCACCAATGATACGGATTGAAAAGGGACATTAAAGATTAATTTATTTTTTTTTATATAAAAAAAAATTTGTTTCATAAATAATTTAATTTTAGTTTTGTAAAGAATAGGTAATATTAAGAAGTGCGACATAAATAAACGGCATTATTACGTATTAGTGATCGACATCTAGATCACACAAAAACCAAGGAAACGAGGAACAATAAAAAAAAAATAAATAATGAAGTTAGTTACGAAAGTGCGTACAAGACGGAGGTGTGTTTCGTTCCTCTCGTCCAGAAGGAAATAAAAAAATTGTTTAATTACGCGAGTGCGTAGAAGACGGAGGTATTTCGTTCTTCTCGTCCAGAAGAAATAAATAAAAATAGATTGATTACGCGAGTGCGTACAAGACGGAGGTGTGTTTCGTTCCTCTCGTCCAGAAGAATAATAAAAAATTGATTAATTAGGTAAGGGCGTAGAGTACGAAGGTCTCTCGTTCCTCAAGTACAGAAAGTGTTAATTGGAAAATAAAATAACAAAAGTATATGATTGAATTGCAAAGATTCACAGAAGTTGATGATACTTACATTTGATAATTTGGAAAGTGATGGTAAGTGGTTTGCTACAATCACTAATATAAAAGGGTTATTGGAGAACACAGTCACGAGCAAAAAGGCGAGTTACAGAAAAACTTTGGAAATTCCTGCCGTCTTTGATAAGTTGATCCAGAAAAAGAGTTGATGCGAAGAATTGCGATATCTGCGCTCGGTAAGACAAACTTGAATAATTTATCACGCCGCGAGTGCATTATTTAAACGTTTAAAAACAAATATCACGCCACGTAATAACTTTGGGGTTGCGCGTAGTATTTAAGTATTTATTGTCCATGTTTGTTTATTTAAATTTTAAAAAATTATAAGATTTGTGATTTCATTTATTTGTTGATGATTAATAAATCAAATTGCGTTAAAGGTTCCATGAGCGTATCATTGGGAATAAATTTCCCGTCCATCTTTATTTTTCAGTATAAGCAAAAGGGTGTAACCCCGAGGAATCCACTACTGCGATAAGAGTGTTTTCATGCCAATTAAAATTACATTAACAACTGAGCTAGAAGGAGAATTGATTAATAAAAGAGATTTCAAAGTTTACTTTTCATTTTCATTTAAAAGTGCATGTGGCCCCGTCTCTGAGGATCGGCACATAGCAATACGTATAAGGAAATTAAATTAAAATTAACGGGAGCAATAAATAAAAGTACACCTGGATCCAATAAACCAATACATGAACACAGGTTCTCTGAATAAATTTGCACTATAAATTGAAATACATTTAAAATAATAGAGATTGACTTTCAAATTAAGAAAATTAAAATCAATAAAAATTAACAGCCTCTAAATAATTGGAAGATCGCATAAATATAATAAATTGTTTATCATATAGAGAAATTTCTGATGTATCAGAATAATAAATATTTTTTAATGCATTTTTTTCTTTCTGATTACGATGGTGCATCGGGTAGGTGTAAACTGCCCTAATCCATCGGGTATGTAGCAAAAATAATTATAAACTACCATCAAAGTAAACTACCAACTTGACCAAGCGCCATCAAATGTGAGTTTTTGAGAAAATGCAATAAACTTTATAACCTTATAAATCAGCTTATCGTTGATTAGAGGTGATTTTCCGCATGTTAGTCAAAAGAGTGTCAATAACTATTATATCTAAGAACTACAGCAAAAAATAAAAAACTTTCGATTTTAAAGTAAAAAATGGCGCTTTGGAATTTTGCATTTAATACGCAATCAATTTTATACATTTCGCATAAGTTGACTATGAACCAAAACTGTCGCTTGGTCAATTTATGCAAAATTAATATATTAGATTCACCAATATTAGTTAATTTTATTATGAATAAATGAGTGAAATATTTATTGAAAATTAAAAAAATTAATACTGATACAGCAAACTGTTATTTTTATTTAAATCACTCTTCTTCAATATCAAAATCAACTTCTCCATTAAACCCTTCTATATCCTCTTCGATATTGGGATCACCCAATAAATTTTCATAAAAATGTTTAGCATCATTTGGAATCAAATTCAATAGGAATTTCAAGTTGGCAAGTTTTTTTTCTGGAATGGGTTTTCCATTTGGCCAAAGACATTTAAGTAACTCGCTAAAATTCTTCTTGGCTTGTCTTCTTGACGGCCTTCCACGTTTCTTCTCTATAGTATAGATTTCTTGAGCTGCATCCCTAAAATGACATTTAACAAAAAGTTTGTGAGGATTTTCTTTTCGACTTTCGATTTCTTTAAACTTAAGCCAATTTATTTTATTATAGACAATAGATTTTTCTGAATCCGCTGTACTAAAAAACTCCTCTTTTTCCATCTTATGAACAATGAGCGAGTTCTTTCTTCTGCAGGATTTCATTACGTTCATGTAAATCTTCTGGAGTGTATAATCTTTGCTGTAACTTCAAGGCACATTCAATGTCACCAAAATCGGTATCATTTGGGAAGGAAGTTACGCCCAGAAGTGAGTCAAAAATACGTTTTTGTACTACGAAAACGACACTGGGAATTTCGTCTCTTCATTGTATAAATCATAGTACATAACACGTATTGTAGTATCCGATCGCAGATAGTACATTGAACTAATTTGCTCTCTAGCGTAATGTGATTTATATCTTGGAAATTTATCAATGTGTTCAACTATTTCTTGAAATCGCTCATCTATGATTTTATTTTTACCTCCTCCGATTCCCCATAAGTCCTTTACACCCTCCGATCTTTTCTTACTCTTTAGCGCCAAATTTACCTTTCCACTCGAAATTCTAAAAGTTTGGAGGAAAAATGTTTTACAAACTACGGCTCCATTAACATTGTATTGCCTCGAATAACATCTCTTTAGCGAATCTTTTACTCTTTTTCTCTTTATTGGAATTTCGCTCACCATCGCGCAAACTAGAGCTCGTTGGGCGTCGTGGGAACTCACTTTGTAAAATTTTTCATATTCTTCCTTCGTTTTCCCCACACCTATTTTGGACAGGCACTCACTGTGGCACAAAAATTGTCGAAACTCCTTTCTCAATTTGACATCTCCTCTCTGAGTGAAGTAGTCTTTATTCAGAACACAATTTAATTTTCTTATATCTCGATTTTGCGAAGGAAACTTTCATTTCCTACCTTTTTTTGGACGACTTTGAGTATCACCTACTTCCTCGTGTTCAATTCCAACCTCATCCTGTTCAATTTCTCATCGAATATTTTTGATAACTCTTCTTCTTCTTCCACTTTTATTAAGAAGTATCCCTCTTAATATAAGTCCAGGACCTGTTCTTTACTAATTTTTGTAATTAATTCTGTGAGCATTTTTGGATTTTACATCTCAGGTAGCTTGCTAGGCTTGCCATTCGATGTGCCTGCACCCTGTTTTTTATTGTTATGATAGCAAATCATTAATAGATTTTGCTTGTGCGACCCCGCGGGTAGCCTTACGTTTTCTTCCGGAACTTATTCTAGATCTAGGTGACCTTGCAATCATAAATTTATTTTTGAATTTTTCAATGGGTTCGTGTAGAAAATCTTCTTCGTTAATTTTAATTCCATTTCACGGCTGTGTTGTTGGAAATATAAGCTAGAAGACAACTTTATGGAGCATTCTTACGCGTATGACCTATTTTTGTCGCTCAAAAATTACCAATAGTTCGGTAAATAAAAACCATATGAAGAAACTAAAAGAAAAGAACTAATTATGGTTTTTAATACAATTTTAAATGCTAATAGAACCTCATTGATTTTCTGGAAAAATAATTTTTGATCCTAAATTTGAATGGGGAAAGTTATGCGATGTCCACATACCAATTTTTTTTAAATATTGCGTTGTTTTTAGGACCTTTTCCTATTCTTTCTACATAATTTCTGAAAATTTGCTTGAAAAAAGTAATACAAAAAAGCGGGGTGATATGATATTTTCTATGTTCTGCAGCATTAATTTGCAGATTTTATTATGTTATTAGTGAAACCAAATACTAACGAATGATGTACTTTTCAGTTACTCTCACAATCAAAGGTATGGTAGATGATTTAAACGCTGGTAGTACGAAATCGATTCGCATGAAACATCCAACCGCTAAATATGTCACCATCGTCGATATTAGTATAGTAATTTTGATAGTTTTTGTCGGAATATTTGGGATTTATCTGCGAGTTCCTGGTTTATTTTCATTTATTGATTGCATCAATGAGGTATCAAGTATTTGAATATTCCAGAAATTTGATAATTAAACGTTCTTTTGCAGATTGACTCGATGCTTGTAATTTCGGATGCAAAAAAAGCGCGAAAAACTTCACTTTATCGCTTGTGCATGGTTTTAATAACAATCGGCTTTATATTAATTACAGATTTAACAGTTTGGTGGACAATAGCTGATAATTCAATTGAAGCCACTGAATTCCTTATAAGCAACTATATTCCATTTTACTTATGTTATTATGTTGTATTTATGTTGGAATTCCAATATTGGCACCTGGTTTATAGCGTTAAAAGAAGACTAAAACTTATGAACGATTGCTTGAAGTTGGAATTTATCACACCCTACGAAATACTTCAAAATGTTAAAGATAAAGCGTTTGCAGTTTTTAAGCAAGCGATATCTTCAAATCGAAATTCGTTTGCAATTTCAGCTCAGAGCATGGAAAACATCGTTGGAGTTTTGGAAAAGCAAAAGAAAACAAGTGATTTATTTTTCATTAGAAATGGTATTGTAATGTTATTCTCGATTTTGTTTTCTAAAATTTTAAATTCTAGCTAAACGACTTCGTGAATTTAATGTTGACGAGTGTATTGTCAAAATTATAAAAATTTATTTATTGCTATGTGATGCAGCAGATTTCATCAACAACTGTTGTGGATTACCAATTCTGGTGAAAGATTATTTCAACCATTACGTTTCATTTACTTTTTTTTGTTACAGATGATATTGATTAGCTGTTTGTTACATCTCGTTGTAACTCCATATTTTATGGTTGTGGAAATAACTGGAAGAAAAAATATGCTTTTCTTAACATTGCAATCGATTTGGCTTCTGACTCATATTGTTCGTTTGGTCATTATCGTCGAAGGTTGTTATGGTTGTACAGTGGAAGTATGTAATTTTAACAAAATTTTATTTAAGTCATCCCATTATTTTCAGTTAAAAAGGACACGTCCCCTGGTGTGCAAATTATTTTCTTATGATTTTGATGAGAATATTAAAAGACAGGTGAGTTATGCTTTTAATAAATTTAGGAAATACACAAAATAGATTTTTAGCTGCACATTTTTGCTGCTGAATTAAATTATCGTGTAATAGAATATACAGCGTGTGGCTTATTTACCATAGATCGCACATTAATAACAACGGTGAGATTAAAATTATTTATGTATTTCAATTTTTTGTTTGAGATCATTTTTTAGATTGCTGGAGCGGTAACTACATATTTAGTAATATTAATACAATTTCAGAAGACAAATGATGATGCTCAACACAACTAAAAAGCATTGTTTAAAATATGTAGAGTATAACAGCAGACTGGTTTAAAAATTAGAGGATCAATCCTGTCAGACGGATTTATGTATTAAAAGCGTATGAGCCTTATCCATAATAAAATATTAGCTAGTTTGCTTCAGAGTTTCTCTTTATAATCACCGTATTTATTATCTACTTTTGTATTTATTATGTACCTACATATATCTAGCACATTTTTCTTATGGTAAGTCCAATACCTGCAAAGTATTGAATTTTTCACCTGGTCGAAACTAAGATGAGTTTGTCGGGAAAATATAAATATTGTTATGGTTGCGATGGGTTTCTAATGCCTTCCGTATACTCCAGAGGTCGATTTTGAGCTTTAGATCACAGCAGTAATACCGATGCGACCTGGAATGGAACCACAGTTTTTCCTAGCCTTTGCATATATAGGGTGTTTTTTTAGCTGCATAAGATCCTTCAATAGGAATAACTTTTGAATGAAGTTCGTCAAAGTGACAGTTCTTCGACATATGTGTTCAGAAAGGTTTGCCATTTAATCATGAATAAATTAACACTTGAAAAACGCTACCAAATTGTGGAAATTTATTTTCAAAGTCAAAGATCCGTTCGCGAAACATATAGAGCTCTTCGCCCATTTTAAGGTCGACATAATCGACCTTCTGAGCAGGCTATTGGTGCGGTGATGGATCAATTTCGTACCACTTCTTCATTGCATGATGTAAGACCACCAATAAAACAAAGTAATGTGCGTACCGAAGAAACTATCGCTTCTGCGAGTGAAAGTGTGCAAGAGAACCCAAACATTTCAATTCACCATCGTGCTTAACAACTTGGGCTTTGTCTATCCACTACATGGAAAATTTTACATCAAGATCTTGGTTTACATCCTTACAACATCCAGTTGGTTCAAGAATTAAAACCTAATGATCATCGATTGCGTCGTGCGTTCGCAGATTGGGCTCACAATCAATTGGAAATGGATCCAATTTTTTAACGCCAAATTTTGTTTAGTAACGAGGCACATTTCTTGTTGAATGAGTACGTGAACAAGCAAAGTTGCCGTATATGGACCGAGACCAATCCGGAACATTATATTGAGACTCCATTGCATCCATTAAAATTGACTGTTTGGTGTGGAATACACACCAACGGCATCATCGGTCCATATTTCTTTCGACATGAGGAAGGAGCTACCGTTATGGTGAATGGTGTGAGATATCGACACATGCTCAATACATTTTTGTTTCCAAAAATCCAAGAGTTAAACATCGACAACTTATGGTTCCAACAGGATGGTGCTACGTGCCACACAGTCACCGAAATCATCGTTTTATTGACAGGACAATTTGGTGACTACATTATTTCAAGAAATGGTCCTATCAATTGGCCTCCAAGATCGTGTGATTTGACGCCTTCAGATTAGTTTCTTTGGGGGTATGTTAAATCCATGGTTTCTGCTAACAAACCAACAACTCTGGAAGCATTGGAGGTCAATATTCAGAAAGCCATTTATGAAATAAGGCCAAAAATTGGACTGATCGGGTGCGCTTCGTAACGATTAGTCGTGGTGGTCACATGCCGGAAATCATTTTCAAATCATGAATAGCATTAAATTTACTTTCATAGAAAAGTTATTAAAAAAACATTCCATCAATTTTTTTAATGTTTCATTTCAATTTGAAGTTCTCATGCAGCTAAAAAAACACCCTATGCCATACTTGTATGTAACAGCCCGGAGGTAACAGTCATCGGGCTGTTACCGTCCTCGCAGAGCTGTAATTTGCGCCATGCAAATTGATATTAGATCAATCATTTTAAATTACCATGTTTAGTTCTAAGATTCAATTATATTTATACACCCGATGAATCCGGGATCAATAAAAAAATAAAGATTGAATTTAAATTTAAAAATTAGCACACGAAATTTAGGTATGATCAATAAAAAAATACATGGAAATCATTTAAAAAATCAGCACCGCGTGACTTTTTAAACGCTACAAAATTAATAATCTTGAATTGTTTATTTGCGAGAGACGTTTTAAATATTTGACCTGGTTATATTATTTTAATACTATAGGCACTTTTTCATTGCGTACATTTTTTTGAATTATGTTGTGTAAAATGTATTTATTTTGAAAATAAAATTATATATTAATTATGGTTTGAATTTTAAAATAAGAAATCTATTTAAATTACATTGTTATCTTTTTCAATTTATTTCCATTTTTTTCCTTCCACCCAATCGTCCAACATTTAAGAGGAATAAGGCCGTAACAATTGAGTTGTAGAATATAAAAATAATAATCTCTTCTCACGACATCCTTATGTACCAAGTCATAAATACCTTTTTGTTCTTAAAGTTAAAGATTTTATTTTTTTTATGATTCAAATTTAGAAGACATAAAGGAATAATTTTTCTGAAATATTTTTCACCCGGTTAAGATTTCATTTTTGTTTAAAATTAAATATTATGCAACATTGTTTTTTATTAAGTTATGCAAGTTCTGTAAATTACATTTTATAGCAAATTTAAGTCACAATGATCTGAATTTATCGTTTGTAACAATTGCTCCTTCCCAATATCCATTTCCTAATAAGATTACATCTAATTATATACGTCTTTACAACTAATTAGTATTTTCCAGAGGAAAAATTAGGATAGAATATTTTCTCCTCTAACAAAAGATCTTTTATAAAACATTTTCATTATAACAGAAAATTTCATTATAAATCTAATTTGTAAATATAGTAAAATAAGCAGCTTAAACAGGTCCCCGGACGAAGGTGGCCCTGAAATGGAAGACATAAAAAAACTTCAATTTTGTAATTTTCACATGTCGTTGAAAAAGTTTAAAAATATTTATGTATTTAATCCATTTATTAGGTCGATAAATATAGAGCGCAATTTTAAATACCTTTAAAGTAAAATAAAATAAACTCTGCCTTTATTTTAGAACATAGAATATAGAAACAGTAACTGTTCATGAAACATAATATTATAGTACCTCGACGGTATCAAAACGTCAAGCCGTATTTTTTTTATGACTTTACAGAAGAGCACTATAAAGAAAGTAATGTCTACACAGAGAAAAATTGGAAGTGCAAATTCATCTAGTAACAATTTGAAGTAAATATTACATCGATTGCTCTAAAATTTATTTCAAATTGAAGCGAGATAAATCAAATAAATTAAAAATATTTACTACAATATAATGGCTACAAAGTGCATCCAATAATTGGCACCGTTGAAGTACTAAGAGACGGTGATCAGCTTAGAACAGCCCCTCTGGAGATGAAGTGTATACACTTCCCGCGGTTCGGAGCCCGCGTTAAACAAGTAGGTCCCCTATGTGTGTGATAGCACTACAAACGCACAAAACATACATAGGAGAGAGGCACGTGAAGAAGAAGAAGTACTAATCAAAGTACTTATTACTTGGTTTTACCCTATGTAAATTTTCATATTTTCTAAAAATTTATGAATATTTAAAAAAAATGCTTTTCTGATTTGAATTTAAAAATTTTAAACAGCAAAACAAATTCAATTTAAAAAATCGAAGATTAGCGTACGACTAAAACATAAATTTGTAATTAATCGTAAAAATAAGCTTAGCTCTTTTATTGAAAATGTAATACGAACGAACCCTGTTACGAATTCTTAATGATTAATTACCGAATATATATAATTAAAATCGTTACATAGCTTTTATTAATTTTATTTTATATTTCAAATTTGAGCCGGCCCTGCATGATGTTGACGTGCGGAGTGTGTAGAAAAAGTGCGACAAAGTATGAAGATTTTATACAATGTAAGATGAAATGCAGGATGAACTATCATATAGAGTGCATTGGTATGTCGTTAGAAACATGGAGCAAATTAAATAATAGCGAAACAGGTAATCAGTGGAGTTGCGGAAGGTGCGACACTGAAAACATAACCTCAAATGAAGCACAAAATGCTACTGCTATCTTAAATATGGAAATACCAGAACCGCAAAACAATATAATAGATAACCCTCAAATCGATCTGAATCCCCTGGAAAACCAATCTGATGAAATTGAAAGTTCACAGTGGCAACGGTTTAATACAAGGAAACGACGAAGCTCACCAATGAAACCAATTAGAAGTGTCCGACAAAAGCGAATTACAGAGTTCGGAACATCAGGTCAGGTAACACAACTTAATATAAAAAATCGTTTCCACCCGATTGTAGATCTGGAAGATGAAGAAGGGGAAGAAAGTGAACCAAAGGTCATAAAACCACCACCAATATTTGTTCCACATGTACAAGACATTCTACCGCTTGAAAAAATTTTAAACGACGCAGCTAAAGATGGTTTCACTATAAAAATGATCGGGAGAGAAAATACCAAAATTCAACCAGGTAACAGTGAAAACTACTCAGCCATAATAAAGGCACTAAACCATAAAAAAGTTGAAAATCATACTTTCCAATTAAAAGAGAAGAGAAACTTCCGTGTTGTCATAAAGGGCATACATTTCTCGACTGAACTAAATGATATTAGTCAAGAAATTGAAGTACATGGACACAAAGTAGCACGTATTACTAACATGCTACAGAAAACAACGAGGTTTCCTTTACCAATGCATCTAGTAGAACTAGTACCAAACGTAAACAATAAGAACATTTACGAAATAAATCGCCTAGCGTCAACAGTTGTTACAATAGAACCACCACATCAGAAGCGCGAAGTAGTGCAGTGCTTGAGATGCCAACGTTACGGCCACACGAAAACGTACTGTAATCGCCAGCCTAGATGCGTTAAATGCGCTCAAAATCACTTCACTAAGGACTGCGAGAAGAATAAAGAAACAAAACCTAAATGCGTGTTATGCGATGAAGAGCACCCAGCAAATTATAAAGGATGTACAGTTTACAAGGAAATTCGTGAGAGAAAGTTCCCCGCCTTGAGACCAAAACAACAACACCCACAAACACCCACTTCTACAACACAAAATCTCCCCCCACAACAAACGAGGACTTTTCACTCAAGAGTTTCGTACGCAAACATGGCAAATCGACCAACGCAAGATTACCCAATGAACAATACTCAACAGCCCACCCTTTTGACCCCAAATCAGAACACCAACTCTCTAGAGAAAATGATGATCACACTCATGGATAGAATGGACCAAATGCTATCTATTCTAATAAAACTCGTGTCAAAAATGCCATAATGTTTTACTCCACAAAACTAGCATTGTGGAACGCCAATGGCTTGTCCCAACATGGACAAGAGTTAGTAACTTTCATAACTAATCAAAAAATTGACATCATGTTAGTATCGGAAACCCATTTCACAGCTCGTAGTTATTTAAAAATTCCAAACTATTCCATCTATCATTCACGCCACCCTGACGGTACGGCCCATGGTGGATCTGCTATTATTGTTAAAAACTCACTGAGACACTATGAGTTACCCAAATACCAACAGGAGCACCTACAAGCAGCGAGTATTATGGTCGAAGAGCTGGGAGGCCCCATAACTATTTCGGCCGTCTATTGTCCTCCAAAACATACAATCAAGGAGGATGGATTCACAAAATTTTTTGATACACTTGGTCACCGTTTTATTGCAGCAGGTGATTTTAACGCCAAACATCAACATTGGGGCTCCAGAACTCCTAATTCTCGTGGCAGAGAACTGCTAAAAACCCTAACTAAAAATAATCTCAACTATGTGTCAACAGGCCACCCAACGTACTGGCCAACGGATAGAAACAAAAATCCAGATTTACTGGATTTCTGCATCACGAAAGGTATAGCCCAAAACTACCTGGAAGCTAAATCTTGTTTGGACTTGTCGTCAGACCATTCTCCGATCTTAATAGAATTGAATTCTCATGTCGTAAAAAGAAATAAACCCCCATCATTATGTAATAAGCACACCGATTGGGTTAGATTTAAGGAATTAATTAACGAGAATATCGATCTAACTCTGCCGCTTAAGTCGGAACAGGACCTTATCCTGGCAGTTGAACATCTAACGACCAATATCCAGAATGCTGCTTGGGCGTCCACTCGTGTGCATATTTACTCAGAAAACGAAACTTGCTCGTACAATGTAAAAGAAGCTATTGCCAAAAAGCGCAAGCTTAGAAAGATATGGCAAAATACTAGGCAACCAAGTGACAAGACAAATTTAAATCGGTCAATACAAGAACTTAAGAATCTTCTAAGCGAATTAAAAAACAAATTAATCCAAAATTATCTGGAAAATCTATCACCACTAGAATCGAGCGATTATTCCTTATGGAGGGCTACGAGGAACCTGCAACGACCAAAACCTTCTATACCCCCGATCAAAAAAGCAGACGGAAACTGGGCGAGAAGCGATCAGGAGAAGGCGGATACTTTCGCGGAACATCTGGCAAGAGTCTTCCAACCATTTCCATCAGAAACCCAAGAAGATGACGAAGATAAATCAAATGAATTATTAAACGGCCTTTCCAATGCACGAATAACTAGCAAACCTTTTAAAATGAACGAAGTACAAAAACTTATCAAATTCGAATTAAATCCCAAAAAGGCGCCTGGGTATGACCTCATCACTGGGAGAGTGCTGAAGGAGCTGCCAGATAAGGGAATCAGATTCATCACTTATGTTTTTAACACAATTCTTCGTTTGAATATCTTCCCGACGCAATGGAAGGTTGCAGAGATAATCTTAATACCAAAGCCTAGCAAACCACCTCAAGAGCCAACTTCTTATAGACCAATTAGTCTCTTGCCGGCTTTGTCTAAGGTTTTTGAGAGACTATTGCTTCAAAGAATCCAACCAAAATTACTAGATAAGGACATCGTACCAGAACACCAGTTTGGATTTAGGAAAAAGCATTCTACCATTGAGCAGGTGCATCGAGTGGTGGATGTTATCGCTAGGAACCTTGAAGATAAAAAATATTGTACTGCCGCTTTCATAGATATTTCCCAGGCATTCGACAAGGTTTAGCATGACGGCCTGTTAATAAAAATCATGAAAACACTGTCTGAAGTATATCCACTGTTAAAATCATATCTTTCTGAGAGAATGTTTCGGGTTAAGTATCGGGAAGAGTACTCAAGCCTTTGCCCTATAACATCAGGTGTACCGCAAGGTAGTATCCTGGGACCAGTGCTTTATCTCATATACTATACAGCTGACTTACCAACTTCAAATTTTACCACGACCGCCACCTTTGCCGATGATACGGTGATTATGGCTTCGCATAAAAACCCATTTCATGCATCGGAGGATTTGCAAGACAGCTTAAACCAAATCCAAAAATGGTTAAAGAGATGGCGAATTAGAGCCAACGAATCGAAATCTGTTCGCGTTACCTTCACTTTGAAGAAAGATGTTTGTCCACCAGTATCCCTCAATGGCCGCACACTACCTCAGGCGGATGACGTGAAATATCTAGGTATGCACTTAGATAAACGTCTTACGTATAAAAAGCACATCTGGATGAAGCGCAAACAGCTTGGACTCAAATTTGGAGAATTTTACTGGCTACTAGGACCTAAATCCCAAATATCACTGGATAATAAACTTTTATTGTACAAGTGCATCATAAAGCCTGTATGGACTTACGGTATCCAACTCTGGGGATCAGCGAGCAACTCCAACATTAAGATCCTGCAGAGATACCAATCTAAAGTACTCCGCACCATAGCTAGTGCACCATGGTACGTAACAAACGAAACTATTCACAACGATTTTCAAATAAATACAGTGAAAGGTGAAATAAAAACATACAGTGAAAAACATCAAACAAAGCTAAGTGTTCACCCAAACAAGCTAGCCATGAACCTCCTCCAAAACAACCTCACATCTCGTAGATTAAAGAAGTACTATCCTTCAGATCTCCCAAATAGATTTGTGAAACATTCATAAACTTGTGTACAATTAATAGTAATGCAGGACTTATCAATACTGTAATTAGTAATACTTAAGGAAGAGAAGTCGTTGGACTTGATCTTCTATGACGTTGTAATGTTAAACCATTTACTAAATGTTTATAGAACAGATTGTAAATAATATAGGATGTCAAATAAAAAAAAAAAAATTTCAAATTTTAACAAGTGACTTGTTATCGGTAATGTAATAATATAATCTAGGATACCGGTAGTACCGCCTTCTTTAAATTGACCAATGAACGTAAACTACCGGCTCTAAATTTAATAACCGGTACCGGTTACCTCGACATTGCCTATAAAAATAAGTGGAGTTCTTATTGTTTCTATAAGTAAAATACTATTACATATAACGTATTTATTTTTGCACAGTTATCGTTAACAATATTGATCGACACTTGAAACATTGTAACCACTTTACTTAAATAATTTATCTAAGGATAACCACTTCCTCGTTAGTTGTTACAAGTCCACTTTGATAACCGTAGATGTTGAACAGGTTGGCTAGCTCTTGGTTTTTTATGCCTTAGTCGTAGAGCGAGGGTTACTCTGATGTAATTCGAGTGTTCGGGGTTCGGTATTCTCTTGCTGCTGATACTAAATGCTCGGGGCGCCAAAATGGTTAATAAACAAACACCGATGCTTAATCGTTCAATAACCATTTAATAATAAAACATAAAAATAAAACTCTTGAGTGAACAGAAAATAAATCGTACACTTAGTGTAACTTAAAATGACAATAATTGAACTTAACGAAATCTCTTGGTACAATTTGAAAAACTTATTACTACAATAATTAATATATTTACAAATAATTGAGTGTTTGTCTGAAAAGATCGTAGCCTCGTCTTGACGAAGTCGTGACGAGTCACTAAAATGAATTGATACACAGATCATATATTATTTAACTGAGCCACCAATAACCAAAGCAAAAATGTTAATGGAAGCAATAGTACAAGTTGTTGGCAAACTACCAGAAATAAAGGTTGTTAACATAAAGCAAACCAAATTTATATTGTGAGTAATGCAATTACTCACGTTTACGATGGATACAAATTGCACGTAGCTGGAATCCACAGATCTGTAGTTTCCCCTCTCGGTACATTCAAATTCTGAATAAGGTTTTAAAAGAATACAACACATATACAAATCGATAAGCCAATTGTTAACAAGCAAACATTGAACTTTATAGTTCTTATCTGAAATTTGAATAAAAAATAATAAAATATGATACTATGTGTCTTCGGGATGTTTTCTCCAAGTTGGTAGATAAGTGAAAATAGTTTCGGCTTCAGTAGATTGAAATTGATTGTCGTCAACGTCTTTCTCAGTTTTTAAATTCCAAAAGTTTCTTGTGATTTTTATTTGATAAGCCACCATTAATTCGACTGCGCGTAGCCAGGATAATTCCGTTTACTACTGCGTCTATCGATGAAAATTTTTGATGGCGTCTATTGATTTCCAATTTTTATAAATCGATATTTCGATTATTAAAAAAATCGTTGGGTCGAAATAGATTACTCGAATTGTCACTTGACATTCGGTGAACGTATTAACACAAAAAACTGGTAGTAATTTTCACAAATTACTTTATAATAACTCAAAAACTAGGAGCTGAAAATAGTGCGTGCGATAAGTTTAACTTGCTAAACGCTAACTTCATTCGGCATAAAATCCGTAAGCGAGTAACTTCAACGCATTAATACGCCGGAGAAACTAGTACTGCATTAAAATTGATGGCATTTGATTTTAATAGTTAAATAAAAATTATAAAAAAGTTAAATAAAAATGCAAAATTCGAAAATAAATTTGATCGAGTTGTAATTGATCATTAAATTGACGGCAGGACCGGCATTAGTAACATTTGGAATGTTACAACATTTCAGATTATTATTGGCTTCATTATTACTATTATTTTTCAACGTTTATTTAAGATATAACTTTACGTTTGCCAGTAACAAAAATTGCTTCCTGATTTATTGAGATACGCTTTTTTAAATTCAGAAAAAAAAAAAAGTTTAAATTCAAAATTTGGTAAAAACAATTAACAGTAATGTGTGTAATTAAACACAACATTGGCTTGGTGTGATCGCTGGTTGAGTTACAGCGCGAAAATTGTGGGTTCAAATAGCTGACTTAATGGAATTTCTTAGCGTGGCCCACCGGTGAACATCAACATTATGTGGATAAATTAAGTTGAAAGTAATAACGAAAGAAGAGGGATCCACCTCAATAAATGGATCGTGAACACTTTTCAGAAAAGCAGAGTGGCAATATTCCGAATGGAATGGAAAAGCTTGATCAATGTGTAATTATTATAATAATATAATTTCACTAAAGACAAATTAATGAAAACAATCAGAACCTTCTACTTCAAAATCTGCTTAAAAATTATCGTTACCTGTATTTCTAACCTTTTGCTGTGTCGTTTCTTAGACGAATTATTTTAGAAAGTGTACTTGAATCTTCACTGATGCGATGCGTGTCATACGTACGAAAATCCTCTATGAAATAATTCTACCACAAAAGAATTGAACAACAAAAACAGGAACTGAAAATATCAATTTTGCAAGGACGAACTTCGTACGTCAGGACATAGGTGGGATCTTCTCCATCAATCTGATCAATATTAGAAAATGGATCATCTTCTTTTATGGTGATATAAAGGCATATCTAACTCATTTTTGACAAAAATTAGATACGCCTTTACGTTTTGATACCGTCGACCTATAAGCATGATTTTAAGATCGTTGTGGAAGGCGCCAACGTGAAAATTGGCAAAGAAGATATCTACGAGCATGTTGACAATAGATCGACGGCAGAAGATTGATTAACTGGGCAACCTTCAACAATTCGGTGATAAGCAGTGCAGTTTTCCCACAAAAAAATCCATAAAGTGACGTGGAATTCCAGAGACGATCGTACCAAGAATCATATAGGCCAGGAAATTGTGGATCGTAGGCCTAGAAGCTAAATTTCAGATGTGAGGTGTTTTAGAGGTGCAGACGCTGAGATGGATCACAACGTAATGGCCACAACGAAAGCTAAGAATAAAAATACAAAGTAGAGGTGACGAAGGAAGGGATTCTATGATGAGATTTGATCTGGAAAAGTTGACAGGGCCGGGATACAGAAACGCATACCAAGTGGGTTGCAAATAGATTTCAGATATTTTTTAGTTTTAACATGTTTTCCTTGTTTTGTACAGAATTTAATAACCGCACGTAACTCGATATTTGACATTTTTAAAACATTCTCACAAAATCACTTGCAATTTTATTGATTGCGACTAAACTATTTGATATAAATGCATAGGTACAATTTTTAGTCCATACTCGAAAACGAAAAAGGATAGTGAAATAAAAAAAGAAAGAAAATGGCCACCTCCTTCTGTCTCATTCCGCGAACTTAATTTGGTATAATCATTTCAAGTAAAATAATATAATATCCATATTTATTTATTATCACCTACACCGACACTTACGTAAAAATATGAATGGGAAAATTAATCTTCGGGAAACAGTTCATTTATTGAAAATAAACTATAAACATTATTAAAGTACTGTTTTGTTAATCCACCAAATGCGTCAGTAAGCACTGGACTAAGATCTTCATAAAAATTTTTTATGTTTTCATTAATAGCTGTATTCAAAGTATTAGTTAGTAATTCGTTTCCAGGAATTAAATTGGTATAATGTACAGAAATTATATCAAGTTTCAGACTGAGCTGAACAGTTGTAAAATGGAGGTATTTCTTTCCATCCTTTTCAATATACTTTCCTTGAAATTCTGCATTTGCTTCCATATTCGCTAAAAAAAATTTCATATGACGTTCCTGTATATAATAATAATATGGACTCACTATTATTTATTACAAATTTTCCAGTTGAATTGAGTTCAAAAAGTAACACTTTTCCGTCTAGGTTATAATCGCCTGCTAGCATAAGAAACGGAAAGTTTAATGTCACGAATAAACTTGGTTTTTCGAAATCTAATGTAATGTTTTTAATTTCTAGATCCATTAATCCCGTTGCTACTTGGTTCCACGTTTTGCCATAAAAATGTAAAGCCTTTTGTTTACCTGAGTATCCACTAAGATCGTAATAAGCCATTGGATCGCCCGGGGGAATATTCATTTCTGGTATACCTTTTCTTAAGTATGGACGAATTTCATTAAATGTTTTGATAATACATTGTGATAAATTGGGATCATTCCTTTTACATAAATTTATATATGAAGCTTAAAAGAAACAATTTTAAGTTAAATATTATACTAGCTATAACGCGAAATACGTAATACTTACGAATAGATGCCGAATTGGCATAAAAAGCAAATACTAATAAAACAAACACTAGGTTTTGCATTGTATTACTGATGCGGTTGGCTTTTAATTGAGGTACAAATTTCATATTTATATTAAATCTATAATATATGTACGTAGTTTTATAAATAATATAATTATTTTTTTATTACACAAGTATGCATAATTTTGTTATTAATTACTATTGGAATAGTTGGGATATTCATGTAAAATGTGTGGCACCTGGCACATCATGCAAATACTTGATGTGTACTTACCACACACAGGATACAATGTCTCTATTTTTTCAGAAGAGGGGAACTCAATTTTGTAGGAAAACATTTATCGTTTTATCAATTATGTCCCAGACGTGAACGACGACTTGAAGGATCAAAGGGATCACCAACGAATCCGCAGGTCAAATGAACCCTGGTAAAGACAGGAGGCTGCTCCCTCTCATCAAGGTCACCGAATCGAATTGAATCGTAAATTAACTTGTGGAATATCGGGCCTAGCCCACACTTCCTTCAAATAGAATTTTGAATTACAAGGTTGGATTTAGCCCCCCCCCCTCCGACGAACAGTCTTACGCGAACAGAACTGCCAGAGACGACAGTCGCGGAACAAAACCCGCGAGCCAATGATAAGACAGAGGAGGACCGACCCAAGAAGAGGAAGAACCCGCGGAGGTAAATCCAAAGGCACTCGCCTTTATCCTGGCGTGTCTCAGCTTCCATAAGCGGTGAAGATCGCACCGACTACCTGAGTATACCGTTTTGTTATGAAATTATTAACCTCTTTTATATTTAGATGAACAATGTTGTTCTTTTGTGCTTGCTAAGTTGTTGATTGCCGTGCATAAAATAGCTGGAGAAGTTTTAGAAGAATATGAAAAGAAATCAAAGAAGACTAGGCTACCGTTTTGGTTTAATGAAGACATCAAGCAACTCAATTGTATAATAATTATTTAACACTTAAGTCTTATGAAACATACAAAACTTATGAAACAAAAAAATCGGGAGTTGCGAAGAAAAATAAATAAAGAAAAAAATCAGTAATGGGAACAACTAGGTTTAAGAGTAGATAACTTGATCAATAGAGGTGTGGAGAACCATTAGAAATATGAAAACAAATAATGTAAATATAAATAAAAGTGCTAATTTAATTTCATTGGCTGAATGGAAGGAACATTACGATCAGTTACGAGTGGAAACAAGAGAAAAGTTTCAGGACGAGGAAAGTTAAAAAGATAATGAGAACGATGAAGAATTGGAAGCACTAACAACTAAAGAAGTAACACTAGCAATAACAGAAATTAAAACTGGAAGATTACCGGGACCAGGAAATATAAATAAATGTCTTGAAAAACAGAAGGTCCCAGCAGAATGGAAGAAATCGAAACTATTGAGGCTAAGTGTGTGATCAGTACTCTCAGTAGATTATACGGAAAGATTTTACAAAAGAGACTAAGGCAAGATTTTGGACATAAGATATGAGAGGATCAGAGTGAATTTACACCAGGACGGTCATACCGTATGTGGATAATCTAGAGAAGAAAATACCAATAGGAGATAGGCACACATGGTGTTTATCGACTTACAAAAATCATATGACAATGTACCTAGAAGCAAATTATGGAGAGCCCTAAAAATCGTGAACGCCCATCCTAAATTATTAAGCATTATACAAGAGCTATATAAAAATAATATCGCGCATGTGAAGAATGGGAGGCAATTGTCGAAACCTATATTTACCAGTAAAGGTCTACGACAAGGATGTAGTTTATCTCCTTTGCTTTTTAATATATAACTACTATATGTAAAAACAGCACTAAAATCGCGGAAGCAGACATGTGAGGGAATGGGAATTCCTATAAATAACCGGGTGTTGTTTACATTGAGCTTCTCAGATGACCCAGTGGTTGTAGCGCAAGTTGTGTATGATCTAGAATTTATGTTAAAAAGGTTATATACGCAATATAAAGGTTGAGCTTTGCAGGTTAACCTACGGAATACAGAGTATCTGGTGGTGAACTCAGAAAATAGATTTGAAGTGCTTATAAACGATGAAACCCCTGTAGGCCAGGTCTACGAATTTAAATATCTTGAAGCACTAATTGATGGAAATGGAATAGAAGCTAGAGAAATTAAGCAAAGGATACGAAATTCTAGAAAAGTGTTGGGCGCATTGAGCTTACTATGGTGGGATCAGCAAATAAATAAAAGGAACAAAAACGAATAGGCCAGGTAATTGTGGAAAATGTATTGTGCTGTGGAAGTGAGGTGTGGCCATTGAAAGAGGAAGACAAGAGAAAAATAACAGTAGTTAAAATGGACTACCTACGAAGAAGCGCTAGGGTGTCCAGAAGAGATAGAATAACCAACGTTGAAATTAGAAATAGAATGAAGCAAATGAAACCGTTATAGACAGCATAGAGAAGAGAAGTTTGGAATGGTTTGGTCACCTCCTGAGATTGGCGGATGATCGTTTGCCAAAGCTCATTTTCTCTTGGACTCCACCTGGAAGAAAGAAAAGGGGCAAACCAAGAAGATCATGGAACGAAGGGGTGAAAGCTGCAATGTTTTTTTATGTTATTTCTATGATTCTATGTTATTTTATTTATATTCAATTTTATTTCTCTTTTCAATTTTCTTTTAATTCGTGTCTAGTTCATTTTGTTGTTGTATTTTAATTTATTTTTATGATACCGTCAACACTCACCCTTCCTTCCCCTTCCGCTGTCAAACCTCCACCCCTTTTTTAACATAAAATTGATGACTCGGATCCCATTTTCAGGTTACTAATCCTTTCAGAATAGTCCAAAACTCGTTTCAACCTCAATGTTAGACAAAGGAGATTAAGCGAGCTCCGCTCGCAAATGCTCCGCTTCGCTAATCATACTTGCTTTCTTGACAGCGTTCACAAGAAGAAGTGTGTGTTTTATTTAATATCAAATAAACATTAATTATTATTGTTTAATAATCTAATTAAAGTTTGATAAATATATGCCATATTAAAAACAATTTTCCGATACTTGTGTGGCACCCCTGCCAGGCCGGCGCTTCTGGTCGCGCTTTAATTGTTACTTGCATTTTCAGTTCCGTTAATTTTCCGCTAAGCTTGAATAAAGTTCCATAGTTTTTTAATGGTGATTACTGTATGGTACCCGGATGCACTGATGCAAATGGATACCGAAAAAAAAACGTTTGTTTGTTTAAATGTAAATTCGATCTTTAAGATGTCCTGCGCAATGTGACGTGTTATTTTTATAAATGCAACGAATTCCGACGTAATTTAACAATGAATTTTAATTTTAAAATTGGCACCAAAACGAGTTTTTTATTAATTATTGAGAGTTTTTTTTATTACGAGAATAAAATTAGAATTTATTATATGATGTCTTTCGCCATATACTAACAAACATTTTATGATTTCAATATTCGAATGTTTATGACCTTTATGATTCCCAGGCCTACATACTATAACATGGTCAGAATTTTTTTGTGTAACTCATGTCCATGTTAAATAATGAAATTGAAATAAATTATGATATAAAAAAAGGGACGTGCCAAAGTAAATAAAATTTTTTATGAATTTCATTATTGAATTACATCGAATGATGTTGACGAGTTGCATTTAGAAAAATTTAACCATATCGTAAAAAACACAAGAAAATTTGTTTTATCAGCATCTACCCCATTGTAATAGTACGTATTCAATGTGGCTAATTATATATTCTCAACTATTATGAAATTCATTTTACACTTTATAAGAAGCAATGTATGTATAGTATATTTTTTCAACGTTTTACGATTTCCAACAAGTACAATAATTAAAAACTGGAATTTCAAGTAAAACAGTTAAAAACTCATAAAAGCTACTCAAGACTAATTAAATAGATATAAAAATTTTTTCTGAAAAAAAAAGTTAATAAAAACATAAAAACTAAAAGAGAAAAATACGATGACTCATCGTATCGTAAAATTTCGGGCCACCCATCATCCATCCATCATACACCCATCAATTTTTCAATTTTTATTTTTCTGCCGAATACCTAAATCTGTGCAAAATTTCAGCTGCGGGGTAACATGGTATGTAAAATATCTGCATTTTAAAAATGAAATTTTACTTTCATTAATTGATCTAGAAAACGCAAAAGAGGTAAAAGCTCCGTATCAATCTATAAATTTTTTACGGAAAAGCAAATATAAATTCGAAATCAACAAAATGAAACCAAAAATCGGTCGATAAATAATAGAGTTCTGGGAGGGGGGCGATGGTAAAATAATTGAGGATAATTTATCATTTTCAAATTGTGTTTCATTGTATATTTTTTATGAATTCGAGATGTCCTCTATACTGAAAATGGTGTACTTTTTATTAATCAAAATTCTGTAATTATGAGTGATAGCGATACAGAAATATGGACTGTTTGCCAATACAAGAAAAAAGAAAGAATCTGAAGAAAAGATAAACTTTTGGATGCACAATATAAGAAAATAATATAATATGAAGAACACTACACATTGCTGCTAGATCTTGTGGAAGATGATGTAAATTTTCTTGACAATTTCGTTCATAATAATTCAACCAATAGGATGTTACAATCTCATCAATTTGAACCAATCATAATCTACTTCCTTTGACAATACAAACCACGGTGGTGTATTGTCGCGGCAATAGGACCACCGTGGTCTGTATTGTCAAGTAACGATGGAAACTACGTAAACGTATACTATAAATTATTTGTTGTCAGAAAAAATTGAAATTTTATTTACGAAATTGTCAAACGAATTCCACACGATACTATAAAATTGTCGGTTAATTTTTAAACCATGGAATCTTCGTGTTTGTCGCCCTTAAAATCACCATTCGTGCTAAAGCACTCATGATGATTTTAAGGGCGACAAACACTCAGTTCCAGTTTTAAAAATTATTGCCGACAATTTGATAGTCTCTTGTGGTATTATATATGACTATTTTCGCATGACGTGCAAAAAATTTTTAGCTTTGCTTGAGTTACTAACACCTGTTTTTAAAAAAACACAACATTCCGAATGGCAGCAGAACCTAAAGAAAGACTTTAGCTTTGTTTAAACTAGGTACATTATTATTATAGTTCATTCCAATCCTATAAATTGTGTCAATGTCAAAAGTCTATACCTCGAAGAAATTCAATAACATTTTCTCGACAATAATTAACAACCTTATATTTGACCTTATATGATAACGTCTTCTTTTCCCTGGACCTTCGTGGCCAGCAATATTTCTTTCATATTCCACATATTAAGTTTTCAGAATTTTCCTTAACTTGTCTATAAAAATCTACAAAGTAGGATTAGCAACACCACTGCAAAAATCCAACTGCAGTTTGCAATGGCAAGCTTCTGCGAAGTTGATGCTTCTACCTACGAAGAACGGGAAAATTGCACTAATGTGTAATATATAACTTTGAATTTGAATATCCAGCCACCTTTCTACAAATATCAACATCCGGAAATCCAAATTACATCGTTCAAGCCTGTGATCCGCCTAGAAAACCCACACATGTCGTAAATGCCCGCCGTGCTACACCTCAGATCATTTTTTTAGCTGTTACATTGCTGTTCGAAGCAGAATGTGAACGAAGGTCAAATTCTCAGTTGACTTATTAACAACATTAAAACACCAAATTGCAGTAAATTTATATTTCTTATTTTATGTAAAAACAAAGTAAAAAATCACGTGAATGGAACAGCCAAAATAGCAATGATTGCCACCTCTTATTGATATTATACCAAGTGATGACCACAACTAATATAATAATAATTATTGAGTTGATCATGATAATTTACAATAATATATACATGTTTACTGGTAACTCATTCATTATTTATGATAATAAGTTCATTTAAATACATAGTATATTATGAATTTTAACTGTTGAAAATTATAATAATTAAAATTGAAAAATTAAATAGTTAATTTTTCGCGATTGTTAATCTAAGATTTCGTGAAATCAAAAAATTATTTTAGAAAACCAACAAAACAAATTAAAAACAATTTTAATTTTTAAAAAAGGGGAGCCACACCAAAAAGGAACGTTTTTCGCGATTTTTAATCTAAACCTTCGTGCAATCAAAAGCTTTTTACGAAACAAACTCCCATGTTGTGCAATGATAGTAAAGGCATACAACAAGATATAATGCAAAAACAGAAATAGTACGTCGAGTGAGATACAAGCTATATTTATTAAACGATGAAACTATTAGGCATTTATATTCAGAAAGATTAAAGTTGCAACTCCGAATGATAGAAGATACGGACAATATAGAAGTGGAGCACTCTTTGATAATACAAGCAGTATATCAAGCGGCAAAGGAGACCCTAGGAATGATGGAAAAGTGTAAAAGTAGAAAATTGCCATTTTGGTGGAATGAGGACATCGCAGACTTTATTTAACAGAAGAACGATTTATACCACAAGTGGCGATCTCAGAGAACCACGAAATCTTTAAAAGCAAAATAGCTCAATGCAAAAATGAGGCATGGGAAAGAAAGTGTTTAGAAATTGATGGAAAGATAGGGAGTACTCAATCTACAGAGGTTTGGAGATTCTTAAAAAGGATCAAAAGGGAAGATAATAGTGCCAATACATCCCTTATTACAACCACACAGTGGACCATACACTATAAAGACCTCCTGGTGAAAAACTGACAACAATACAGTCAAGAAAAAAATATAACGGCGAATACACATACAGATGTGAAAGTAACCAAAGACATAATAACGACTTGTCTGAAAAGAATGAGGAATGGGAGATCAACAGGGCCGGGCGAAATTCCGGTGGAACTACTAAAATACGGTGGACCCCATCTGATAGAAAGACTGCTAATACACTTTAATAATTGTCTGACACAGAATAAAATACCAAAGCAATGGAAAGAAGCCCATATCATTTCTATCTAAAAAAAAAAGAATCGGTTAAAGGTGGTTAGCACCTTTAGCAGACTATGGTAAGATCCTATCAGCCTTGCTAGTGGAAGAACTGGGCAATAAGATTAGTGAGGAGCATAGTGGTTTCACGCGAGGTAAATCTTGCATGGATAACATCTTTGTAATCCAACAACTAATAGAGAAAAGAATATCGGTAGGACAGGAAACACATTTAGCCTTTGTAGACCTACAGAAGGCTTACGATTCCATTCCTAGGAACAGGCTGTGGAAAACACTGGAGAAGCTGAACATCAACCCACAACTGATTAATATTATCCGAGAAATGCACGAGGACAACAAGGCACATATTAGAAATGGAAAAGAGCTATGTGGGCGAATGGCTGAGCGGTTAGCGTGTTAGCTTCTCATGCCGAGATTCATAGGTTCAAATCCTGTGAGATGCTATCTATAGAAGGATTTTTCGCTCACCAAATTTGGTGACATTAATGTCTATCTGCTGGCCACAGGTAACATTATATATGGCTTAAAAACTTCCCTGGTTGGAGTACATGATGTAAAAATCGTCTATTTCGTGGTCTACTACATGGTTCGGAATCCACGTTAAGCTATAGGTCCTCTGTGCTCGTCACACAGTTTCAACACGCAACGAGCACAGATAGGGAAATCGGAAGACGTAGAACGTCAAAAAACCGATGCATACAACAACAAAAGAGCTATGCCAGGCGTTTACCCCCACCAAGGGTTTAAGATAAGGGTGTAGTCTCTCCCCACTGCTTTTCAATGCTTATCTAGAGATCGTGCTGGATGAATGGAAAAGAAGAGTCAGGGGCATGGGTTTACCCATAGGAGATAAAAACCTTTTTACACTGAATTATGCCGATGATCAGGTAGTAATAGCATAAGATGCATACGATCTAGAATTTATGCTGAGAAGACTAAGCGACAGCTATCAAGAATGGAGTCTAATAATAAATATTAGAAAAACGGAATACCTAGCGAGTAATATTGTGGCACGCTTCCACATATTGATCAATGATACGGAGCAGATAAACCAGATGCAGCAGTTTAAATATCTAGGTGCAGTGTGGTGGAATAGAAGAATCGATGTGGTCGAGTCGGTGCTATGTTATGGTAGTGAAGCATGGGTTATGAAGGAAGATATGAGAAAAAAGGTTCAAGCTGTGGAGATGGATTACTTGAGACGAAGCTCTAGAATATCAAGAATGGAGCATATAACAAATAATGAAATTCGACAAAGAATGGGGGCCCAAGACACAATAACCGATAGAATCGATCGCAGAAGTTTGAAATGGTTTGGCCACGTACTCAGGATGAATGAACAGAGATGGCCCAAGAAGATCTGGAAATGGAAGCCCCCTGGAAGACGAAAAATATGTAGGCCAAGAAGGTCATGGAACGACGGCATAAGAAAGGGAATGGAAACATACCAAGTTGAAGAGGAGGATGCTCTTAACAGAGATAGTTGGCGTTTGAGGTCCGGAAAGTCGCGTATTGTAGTATAAACCGGATATATAAATATATATAATAGAGGCAACGACATATAAGGTCGTTCAGTCGTACTGAATTTGCAAGCATTTCAGTATGGTGTTAAATTTATTGTAATATATTGCAATGTCGGTGAACCACGTCAATAGAAATACGTTTATTAAGATTCAGAAAATTTGTTAATAACAAAAAAAGCATGGGACACAACGAAGCATTATTAGTACTCGAGGCCTTATCATACTGCAATATATGTTTTGTTAATTAATTGATTTTGTTATGTTTTGAGCCTGAAGAACGAATTTTTATTTGCATTTAATACGTCACTTTAATACGTACAGTCCATGGCCATATTATTAGACTCAAACTCAAAATTTGAATTTTTGTAATTTCGAGTTTTCAATTATTCAATTTATAATAATGACAATTCTAGTAAATTAAAGTTATTGTATTATAATATATTTATTGTAAAATATATTACAGAATGTTTAACCTTAACACAAAAAATATTTTTAAACTTAAAATTTTGAATTTTAACAGTTTGAGTCTTGAGTTTTACAAAAAATTGTTTTTGGAAATTTAAATACATAGTTGACTTTAAACTGTAATATTTGTAACATTGTAGTTGAGGAATTCGGTCATTGCAATCTACTCTGTAGATTGAATTCTACTGTTTACATTACAAGACTACTAACCCCCCCCCCCCCTTGCCCCGCTATTCACTAACTAAAACGAGAGCCGTAGCAAGGGTGAGGCGACTGAGGCATTTGCCTCAGGCGCCATCGCAATGGTGGCGCTAAACCTTGACAAAACCCAATAAATAATAGTATAAATTTTCAAAAAGATAAGAATCTTTTGGGGGAAAATATTCAAATTTGACTGAATTCGAAAATTTGACCACGATTTTATTTGCAACATCACCTAAAATTCCCTGTCGACCTTTTCCGCAAGTGGGGATTGTAATCCTCTACAGTAGTTTTTCGTCTATAATTCGCTCACTTTCATTATTAGTGAAATTATCTTCAAAACAAAATTGAAGAATACAAAATTCCTTATAAAACAGATTAACAAAATTTTTTGCTTACATCATACTAAGTATTTATGAAGTAAAGAGAAAATCTAGGGAAAACAATTGAAAAAGGTTTTGAATAATTCTTATTCTGAATAAAAATTTTGTACATTTAAACTTCATGTGAACAAAACAACCTTGTCCTGTAGGGAATTTTCTCCTCTTCAATTTTGGTCCGATGATAAGGCAGGGGATTTTAGGAAGTTGATTCCAACCCCCGCGTTCTTCTTCATTTCCCTTTAACTGACTGAGTAACCGGTAAAAATATCACGTTATCATTGCGACAGGTATTCAAATATATTTAAATTGAAAAGAAAAATTCCTACCGATAAAAATAATCTTCATATTCAGGGGGGGGGGGTATTGCGTTACGTTACCATGGAAACGGTGATTCTGACATAGGGGAGACCTAGGAGAGTTGTGACAGAGGAGAGTTGTGACAGAGACGATTTCTCCCTACCTATAATAGTTAGCGAGCTGGCAACAACGCTCGTTGGTCGCTTTAGAGATGCGCTAGTTGACTCGGTACCCGCCGGCGGCGCACGAGAAGCGGTTGCGTAATTACGACGTCTGCGTGCAAAAAAATGCGAAAAGTAAGTTTTTCTTCAAAATTTTGATTGAATTTATATCATGTCTTATTACATGTGCGTTGTTGCGTTATTTTTTCTTAAGTTGTATGGTTATTTAAGTCTTAAAGCGTTGCATTGATCTTTTGTGTTTGCATTGTGTTTAGAAAATATGAATTATTATTCGGGTGAAGTCGTAATTTTGAGCACGTAGGAGAGTTGTGACAGGCTGTCACAACTCTCCTATTTGACTTAAGACCATGCCATCTAGCAATTCATCAGTTATGAACAATAATGCCAATGAACCTGTTGCCTCCACGTCTACAGCCCATAGTCCTCTTGCCACTGTTTGTAATGTGTTCTCGCCAGAATCAGTTAGGCCGTTGCCAAAAGCTCCGTCAAGAAAAAACAGCCAACCGAACAGACGCAAAATCAAATCTGCTGTGCTTACTGACACACATACTAAGGATGAAATAGCTGCTAGAGAAGCAAATAGGAAGTTGAAGAATGTAAAAAAGCGTGTCTTAAGCGAAGATACGAAGAAACCTAAAAAAGCCAAGAAGACTAATAGGAAGAAGAGAACAGGTGATGACGAAGAAGAGGTAGAAAATAATTGTTTTTGCTTGGTTTGCCTTGAAGCATATGCAAACAGCAGATCGAATGAGAAGTGGGTGCAATGCCTAGAATGCAAAGGCTGGTCACACGTAGATTGTACTGGAGGCGAGCTGCAATACGTTTGCCATAATTGCCTATCAGATTAGATTAAGATTTTTTTAAGATTAAGATTAAATTACTTTTTGCACAAAATACATGTTTCATTTATTTATAATATGTGTAATGGTATTTTTTAATACTCCAAGAGTCTAAATATAAAGCTGTCACAACTTACCTCGGTACCTGTCACAACTTACCTCGGTGATAGGGGAGTTGTGACAGAGGGAGTAGTCTTCCTTTTTATTTATTTTCTCGGAAACCGTAATACTTTAATTAATTTTGATGATTGTTTTGGAAAGGGAAGGAATGGTGCTACATTAATTCACATAGGTCATAATTGTGGAATGTTTCTTGAGCGAGATATCTCCCTTAATTAAAAATTGTCACAACTCTCCTAGGTCTCCCCTACTATGAGTATTTTATATAAGATCTTCAGAAGTTCCCAACGATAAAAAAAATTAATATTGCATGACCGGGGGGTATGGAATACCCCCCAGGTACATTTGCCATTATTCAGAACCATCAAAATTTATTATTTATCGTTTAATCTTTTGCAATTTTCTTGTGTAATCCGGAAGTATTCCATACCCCCCAGACCCCCAGTCCCAGCAGCCTAAATGATATCCTGATAAGCATCTAAGTATTTGTTTTCATTACTCTAAGATAACGCCGTAGCTAGGGTGATCGCAATGGGGGTGCTAAACCTCGACAAAAACCCAATAAATAATAGTTTAAAATTTTAAAAATGATAAGAATCTTTTGGAAGTGGGGGCGCATATATTCAAATTTGCCTCAGGTGCCAGAAGAGCTTGCTACTGTGCTGACTAAAACGTTATCTTTCGGATAGCTAAGAAACGTAAGGTTCGGTTTATCATTTCTTCATTGATCACTGATTTTGAATACGGCCCTGATCGTTGATGTTCGTTATTATTCATGAGTGATGATTATTACAACAACTGTAACTGTGAAATTCATTACGAGCAAGTGTCTAATGAAAATGAGTTTGATGATAGCTCTAATAACATACAGGAAGAGCTTGAAGAATTAGCCAATGTGAATAACGAAGTGGATGTCGATGAGTTAAAAAATTTCAGTCAATTATTGGTGCACTTTTAGTAAAAACTCTCGATAGTAATAAAGCTGATCTAACAGCAAATCAAATTTTGTAACTGTAATACTAGGAAATAAAGAAATTTCAAAAGAAATTACTATTAAAAAATCTACTCTTTGTTGGCTCTTAAGGGAAGATCACTCTAGAGTAAACACTGATCGTCTCCAAAGATTTCATTCGAATTTGAAAAATTGATCATGGAATGTCTCACATTTATTTAGTTTATAATCCATTTATAACATTCTAATTCCTGCTTTCTTTCTAAAAAGAGCAAAATCAAAAATTATATCAAAACTGCTAAGGGAAATTTTTATTTAAATTGTTAAATAATTATTTTTAATATAATGTATTACAAGTTAAAAACGCTTACAATTTTTGATACCCGGCCACATCAACCCTTAGACTATTTCAAATATTTACAAAACACTTTCAACAAAATAAAAATGTGTTTTGGAGAATAGAATAGTACCTTCAACTTTCAACTGAATTATTCAACTAAATAGAATCGATATGAAATTAAATTAATTACATTGAATAAATTAATATGAATTGAATGGAGTTGATTAAATTTTACTACACTTTATTGAATTGACGGAATTGTTTGGATTGAATTTAATGAATTAGTTGAATTTAATCAGAATTGAATTGAATTCTGAAATACTTTAAATTTGTGAAAATAATAATTAATTGTGAAGAAGAATTTTCAGATTTAGTGGATTACAAGTATCGGAATTTGGAAATATATTATATTGTGTTCACCACGGCACATTTAAAATATTTCATATTAAAAGAGTCATGTTTAAGTGTTCTAAACCATGTCAAATTAAACAAGTTGGAACGTGCTTCAGCAGCGGTTCCTAGGCTTCTATACTGTTGTGATACGCGCTATCCATGTTAAGGATAGAGTCGTACCAACAAGGAGAGAAGTACAGTTGGAGACCGGAGGTTCAAACACATTTGTTTACATGTGTTTGTTTTGTTGTGTCGTTTGAATTTAATTTTAAGTTTGTTCGAGTTACATGTTGTGTAAACGGGATATACAACATGCGGAAATTAATCAAACGTGCAGAGAACCGTCGGCCATGTACAAACAAACCGATATATAAGAAGCTCCGGTTTGAAAAAACAAAATATATAGTAACGAACGTTACATAAAAAGTAAATAACAGTTCGATCAAGATCACGAAGCGTGACGGTCGCATATTAGTTACTGCGATATGCAGTTGTGCGAATAATTGCAATTCAATTAAAGATAATTGAAATAAATTATATTCGCGAAGTTCGATCAAGATCACGAAGCGTGACGGTCGCATATTAGTTACTGCGATATGCAGTTGTGCGAATAATTGCAATTCAATTAAAGATAATTGAAATAAATTATATTCGCGAAGTTCCATCAAGATCACGAAGCGTGACGGTCGCATATTAGTTACTGCGAGATGCAGTTGTGCGAATAATTGCAATTCAATTAGAATATACTGAAATAAATTATATTCGGGAACGATATACGGTGGTGCTACCCAAGAAGATTAATTCCTTGGAGAATTTAAGATTCCGCAAGATAGTGGGATACAGAAGGTGTTGGCAACGAAGGTTGTGTTCGAGATCGTGTCTTATAGATACGTTGGGAAGATACGGATACCAAGTTTTCCGATATATGAGAAGCAGATTGGAGAGTGGAGATTGGAAAGTGGAATATTAGAAGAAAGAAAATAGTGCGCACGATACAAATCACAGGTTAGCTACCTTTTAATAATCAGTGCGTAGAATAGTAGTTTATAAAGATTGTTTGATTGTTTGGGTTCTTGTTATATGTTGAAATTTGTTGATTTGATTAAAAAACTTGTTAACGGAATTCCAACTGTAGTTTTATCTTTGTTGGAATACAGAATTCGTTCAATCAAGAATAAGCTCGTATAAGAAGTGTTGGTTGATTCAGATCCCGACGCATTAATACCCTGAGAAGTAAGAGTCGATTTAAGGTAGGTGTCATAAACCGATTGTGTACGTACTCGTGCATTCTTCAAAGCATCAGACGCTACAATACATACTTCAAATTGTTTTTACAGTCTTCACTAATTGTAATTTTATTGCCGTTGAAATAATTGTTTTTAGAATTAATTTCCACTCGCACAATTTTTCCAGTCAGCCATTGTAAAATTTCGTTTAACCGTTGAAAAAATGTTTTTAAGATTAATTCACTTTGTTATGTTTTGCATTAACACTCGTTGCCAATTGTTATATATTGAGGTGGTAATATATAATACTTTTACACATATGCCCACAAATCGTTCCAATAATAACTATTATTTACACAATGATAACTTCTTTATTAATACAATACAATTTTACATACAAGTTAGGTACATCAACTACAAGTCTCCATTACAACGTCAACTTCAATAACCCTTGTGGTTACTAAACATTATACCAACATTAATCTACATGTATAACTGGTTGACTACACCACAATTCCTCCCTATTAAAATTACAACTTGAATTATAAATTTTGAATAATGCAATACCTAATTCCAATAATTATACAATACATAATTACAATTATACATTTAAATTGAAATCTCTTAACAATATAGGTTTGTTACTTTGTCTACCTGATCTAGTAATTGTTACATTGAGATTTGTGTGTATTGTTGGAATTTGGGAAGTGGCTTTATTTTGCTCATTAGTTCCTTTATCAATAATCGTTCTAGTTGGAACTTTATTTTCTTCCTCTTTCCATTCTGGTATTATTTCTTCATTTAGCGATTCTTCAGTATCGTTAAAGGGTTTGTCTATTTTCTTGATTTGATCTATATGACGTTTCCATTGTCTTCCATCAATCAATTTGCACAAATAGTTTTTCTTGCCCAATACTTGTTCTATTACTGCTTCAGTCCAAGTTGGTTTGTTTTTATTTCTATAATCTTTTATTATAACTCTCTGCCCCTCTTTTAGATTTACTTCTCTGCTCTTGTTTGACTTAGCCAATATTTCCTTTTCTTTGTTGGGTCTAATCAGATCAAACAATGTTCTAACTTTTCTTCCTATCATTAAAAATGATGGTGATTCCTTAGTTGTGCAGTGTGTCGAATTTCTGTAGTTTACTAAATAACGACATGTTATAATATCTGGTGAAATATTCTTGTTTCTCGGATCGAGTAATGATGCTTTTAAACTTTTTTTATAAGCTCTTTACTGCATTCTCAGCTGCTCCGTTTGTAGCGGGATTGTAAGGTGCTGATGTTGTGTGTTTGATTCCGTTCTTTTTACAAAATTCTTCAAACTCTTCTGAAACAAATTGTGGACCGTTGTCTGACACAATAGTTTCTGGTATTCCCCAATTAGTAAATGTTTCTCTCAATTTTTGTATCGTTTTCTCTGACGTTGTCTTTTTCATTCTTTTGATTTCCGGATATTTGCTAAAAGCATCTATAATGATAAGATAAAAATCTCCATTAATAGGACCCATGAAATCTATGTGTATCCTTTGCCACGGACGCTGCGGTCTATTCCAAGGTACAACCGTTGATTTGATCGGATTACTTGAATCTGTTTGACATGATCGACATGATTTACATATGTTTTCAATATCCTTGTCCAAATGATACCAAAAGAAATACGATCTTGCTATTGATTTCCAAGCGTTTCCTGAAATAAGGTAGTATTGATTCATCATCTACATTTCCAGGCCATCCTGTCATTACATAATTTAAAACTTTGGATAAAATTTTATCTCTTCTAGTTTCTACACTTATTTTTTTATGAGTAATCGGCATTTCTTCCGTACTTATCATGTTTAAGTAAGATGATTCGATGTTATGATCTTCTGAGATGTATATTATTTCAATCGGAAGTCGACTTAACATATCCGCCATTTGATTGTTTTGTCCTTTTACGTATTCAATTTTATACGAAAATCCTGACAAAAATACTGACCATCTTTGTAACCTACTGGCTGCCATTTGTGGAATACCTTTTGTTTCCCCAAAAATTGATACCAATGGACGATGATCCGTTTGGATTGTAAAATCGTGTCCCATTAAATATTGATAAAATCTTTTGACTGACCAATAAATTGCTAGTGATTCCTTGTCAAGTACAGAATAGTTTTTTTCCGCAGGCATAAGTGTTCTCGACACAAATCCTACCGGTTGGAGTTTGCCATTTTCACATTTGTGAAAAAGTGCTCCAGCAATGCCTTCGTTGCTTGCATCTGTTTGTAAAACTATTGGTCTTTGAGGGTTGAAATGTACTAGAATTTCGTCTGATGCAATAATTTTCTTAATTTTAGAAAAAGCTTTATCACATTCTTCTGACCATATAAATTTTTGATCATTTTTTAGTAATTTGTAAATAGGACTCATGATGGTTGATAATTTAGGTACAAATTTACCATAATATGTTACCATACCTATGAAACTTTTCACCTGGGTTATATTTTCTGGATTTGGTGCCTCAATAATTGCTTTTTGTTTATCTAAGTTCTTTTTTAGACCTTCTTTGGAGATTGTATATCCTAAATAACTTATTTCTTTTTGGAAAAAGTGACATTTTTCTTCTTTGACTTGAAAACCTGCTGCACTAAGTTTTGTAAATACTCTTCTTAGGTTATTTTCATGTTCAATTCTTGTTTTGCCTGTTATTATGATATCGTCCGAAAAATTAGCAGTACCGGGACATCCTTGTAAGAGTTGTTCAATTTCTCTTTCAAATATAGCACTTGCCGGGGTGATTCCATATGGTAGTCTATTTACTTTAAATAAACCTTTATGTGTGCTCCATGTTAAAATTAACGCTGATTCTTCGTCTACACATAGTTGATTGTATGCGTTGCTTAAATCTATCTTTGTAAATGATTCGCCTCCATTTAGTTCCATAAAAATGCTTTCTACGGTTGGTAAAGGATATTTGACATTTACTAAAGCTTTGTTTAATGTTAGTCGATAATCACCACATAATTTTAAACTGCCGTCATGTTTTATAATTGGTACGAGAGGTGTTCCCCATTCTGATATGTCAATCGGAGAAATGACTCCTTCGCTTTCCAATCGTAAAAGTTCTTGCTCCACTTTTTTCTTAAAAGCCACCGGGATAGGTCTGGGTTTTAGGAATATGGGTTTGGAATTTTCTTTTATTTGTAATGATACCTTTTTATATTTGTAACAACCTAACTTTTTTTCAAAAATGTTGTTAAATTCATTAAATAATGTTTGTTTTTCATTACTAATATTTATCATATCCAAATCTGAAGTTAGTTTAAATTTAAATTTATCTAGAAAATATCTGCCTAATAAATTTTGTTTTGGCGGTTTACTTTGAACTACTTGAAAATTAAAATTTTTGCATATTTTGTCTTTATATCTTACATCTAGATTTAATATTATTTCCATTATAACAGCGAAAAGTAACAAATGAAGTGTTTAATTTGAAATCGGGAACATTTTCCTTTAAAAATTGCAATGATAATGCTGACAATCCTGCACCTGTATTTACTTGAACATTATGATTTTTATCATTTATTGAAATAGTTAAATATACTGGTTCGTTATCTGTTATGTCAATGTTATACATTTCTGCGATATCTTTTTCGATTTCAAGTTCATTTTGATTAATTTTAACGTTTTTATTACATACTTTAGATTTTAGATAAATGTCCAATTTTGTTACATAAATTACATGTATATTTTATGTACTTACATGTTTGTTTACCTGTATGTGCGTTACCGCAACACTTACATTTCCACCGGCCTTGAGCTTCGTTGTTCTTCGGTTGGATGTTTTGTTCTTTCCTGTTGTAATTGTTCTGCTTTGGAAATTGTTTCGTCTTGATGAATTTTACCTCGGTAGTTTCTGATGATGTTAAAGTTTCTTTGCTTAATGCAATTTCCAATAATTTTTCCAATTTCGTTGTCTTCTTCTCCTCGCATAAGCGGTCTCTTATTTTTCCAGGTTTCATACTGCAAATAAACTTATCGGTGAGAATTGCTTGAAGTTGAGTGCCAAATTCGCAATTAGATGCCAAGTTGTGTATGCGTGCGTACCAATGGTTCACAGTTTCCGTACCCTTTTGTTGTGTTTGGTAAAAGTCAATTCTTTCTTTAAACACACACTTTATTGGTGAAAATTGAGTTGTTAGTAGTTTACAAAATTCTTTATAAGATTTTTTACCAGGTAATTCCGGTGTACACAAGTCTCTAAGTATCTTATACGTATTTGTTCCAATTACACTTAATAATGTTGATACCCGTTTGTCTTTGTTTGTTGTATCGTCTATTTTTATGTCATTGGTTTCGAAAAATTCTTCCAGCTGTTCTTGATATAGTATCCAACTGTCTGTTTTGTTGTTGAAATTTTCTATTGTACCAATTAACTTCGCCATTATGTAAATTTAAAATCGTGAAATAATTGTTTATAAAATTAATTTCCACTTTCGATTTTATTTTAAACAAATTGTTTTTACAGTCTTCACTAATTGTAATTTTATTGCCGTTGAAATAATTGTTTTTAGAATTAATTTCCACTCGCACAATTTTTCCAGTCAGCCATTGTAAAATTTCGTTTAACCGTTGAAAAAATGTTTTTAAGATTAATTCACTTTGTTATGTTTTGCATTAACACTCGTCGCCAATTGTTATATATTGAGGTGGTAATATATAATACTTTTACACATATGCCCACCATAGGCGTAGCTAGGGGGGGGGCCAGGGTGGGCCGGGCCCACCCTAGAAAGCTGTGGGCCCACCCTAGAAAAATACCCTTCCTCATCCATAAAATTAAAATAACTTCATCCTCAATTTACCTACCGAAACCGAAAACCGTCTTAAAAAAATGATCGTAATAATGTCGACGGAATCTAAATATTTGTTAGCTCGAATGTATTATTTTTTCAAATCTATTCATCTATTCATCTAGAATTTTTTTCATCTAGAACATTCGATTTAGTACAAAACCGATTATCGCTAATCAGCGTCATCTAGTGACAAGTAGACTGCTTTGTGGTGTTTGTTAGCGACCGAAATATCATGAATTTAAATGACAGCGACATCAAAAAGGAGGCGTCAGGAAAATGATTTCTATATTGAAACAACAGTTGGAAAAAGTAACATCCTCGATTTGCCAACAGACACTCAGCCACGGAAATACTGGAAAATAAATATTTATAACCAGGTATTAGACAACATTATTGCCAACTTTAAACGGCGGTTTGAAAACATACCATTGGCGAATGCAGTAGACGCTTCCTGAAGTTAGATATAGAGAATGCAGATGATTTTATTAAAAATTATAAAGATATTTTAAAAATCGATGAAGAGGCGTTGAATGCCGAGGCAGTGATATTGAAAAACCTGTTTGTATTAAAAAAAATTGAGGTAAACGCAGAAAACATAAAAAATGTATAAATAAGGACTATTGCCCAAATTTATATAAACTGCTTCAGGCAGCACTAACGCTCCCTGTAAGCTCCGCCAGTTGCGAAAGGAGTTTTTCTGCAATGAGGCGAATAAAAACCTGGCTGAGGACAACTATGCTCCAGAACCGTTTCTCTCAAGTATCTTTGATAAATATCGAAAACGAATTGGTGAAAAATACCATAACATCAGAGGCAGTCTTGAAACGGTTTAGCGAAAAACATAGAAAACTTAAAATTGTTTGAAAACATTTTTCTCATATTTCAAGGTCGTGGTGTGGACCGAATTATATATTTTTGGTTTTTTTTTCGTTACTTTAATGTCGTTTTCGTGGAGTGGATTTATTTGTTTTTGGTTGCTGTTTTTTAATTTGTAACAAATAAATAACATTATAAGTATGTAATATCTATTTGATTTACCCCGTTGTTAGTAATTTAAGAGTGGAGCTCTTGTCGGTGTAATGTGTATAGTCTGTTTCTTTGATATCTGCCCAAAATGTAAACAAACATGGCGTCTATTTTGTGATGAAATTCATAAGTTTCTTATTTAAATGTGCATTATATAGTGAAGCAGTATTAATATTGTTCATTAAACATCATACTTAGTCAGCAGACAGTGAAAAGTTAAGATATTTTGCTGAATGTAAGGTAATCTATGGTTTGTTTACATTTTGGGCAGAAATGAAAGAAATAGACTTTAGGTACTCAATATGGATTTCAGTTAGGTATCCTATTATATTATACTATTCTTTTTTTACCTTATATGTGTCCTGACCAAAACTATGTAAATTAAGTCGATAATATAGCTAGACCTAGCTAGATGTCCTATAAGATAAGATAACTGAAAACCAAACTTGATACCTACAAAGTTGCGCATGCGCTGATAGTCAGTGACCACCTTGCCGTGGCCGGCCGATTTATGGCTGGGGCCATGGCCCACCCTAGGAAAAATCTCTAGCTACGCCAATGATGCCCACAAATCGTTCCAATAATAACTATTATTTACACAATGATAACTTCTTTATTAATACAATACAATTTTACATACAAGTTAGGTACATCAACTATAAGTCTCCATTACAACGTCAACTTCAATAACCCTTGTGGACTTGTGGTTTTGTGGACTTTAGTTCGCGTACCAAGTGTACGGTGTAAACCAGTAATGTAAACATTAATCTACATGTATAACTGGTTGACTACACCACACATACAACTACTTTTCTGGTGTGAAAATTTGTTGTTATTTTTGGTCGCCATAATTTTATAATGTGATATCAGATAATCCGATAATTCGGAACCGAGAGTTACAAACTTAAAAAAGTTGTTATTATCTGGTTATTTTTGATCGCCATATAATGTAACATCACATAATCAGATAATCTGCACCAATTAAATTTTTTGCGATTGGTAATTATCATTTACTATATAAGTAATAACAATCAAACTTTTCCATTCTATTAGAAATTTTACTTCTCTGTAATGTATGGTCCTTTTTTTGAGGTGGACCAATCCTCTCCTTTCTCTTTTATTTATAACTTAACTTCACTAACCACATCAATAAAAAATTATTTTTTCACATCAAAGTAAAACAAGTAGTTTATATAGGGAGACCTCTTCGAAAATATCTTTAATTTAGTAAATTTCTTTCGAACATTTGCGTATTTATAAATTGCATTAGCGAATCGAAGCAACGGATTAACAGATTAACGCAATACTATATAGACGAAGTATTTAAAATATAACAACGTATCAGTTGATCAACGTTATGATTGGCTCTGAAACATGCGGACGGACACGAAGCCAGACCATAAGGCTTCTTTCTATACCTTGTATAGAAGCCTAAAAGTAGCGCACTGGCTACCCAGTTCTTAGACCTCTATACACACAGAGTATTTCCAACACGATTTGAAACGCTCTGTATGATTTTGAATTATGCGGACGGACAGACGGACACGGAGCCAGATCATAAGGCTTCTTGTTATACTTTGTATAGAAGCCTAACAACATAAAACTAACATAAAACTATTTCTTGTCAATATTAATATGTGAACAATTATAGAAATTATAAACCGGCCATTCCGTATTGGAAGTGCCGGCCACGGCTCTTCTGTTTGTCAATAACGAACGTAAGTCGAATATTTTTTGTTGCTGACCTCTACCACGACCTCTACGACGTATAGGTCGGCGACGCGGTCTGCGTAGATGTACGGGCGGGGAATCGGTGCGCACGGTAGTGGGGGCGGGAGGTTGTTCTTGCGCGGAATCGGTGGGTTCTTCCATATTTTCTTTAATTTTTTTGGTTTTTTAGTTTGCTTATATAGAAAAAGCTTGTCATCAATTAAAAAGTAATCTGTTTAATCCGGTCACAGGGAAGACAGGGAGGCCAAGATTCAGTTCATATAGTACATATTTGCAGGGTGGGATAACTGATTTAAAAAAATATATTTAGATTTTTGGCCACCAATCAGTACACTTATATGATAGATAAGTGCACCATCTAGCGAAAGCGTAGTATAGGGTGATTCACCGTAGTATAGGGTGAATCAATAAAAATTCGAAAAACGCGAATAACTTTTTCCCCGCGCACGAATAGTTGCGCCTGGAGCTACAGAGTAACTGTGCAAAATTTGGTTGAGATTGGTCCAAGGGTGTAGGAACGTTCAGGCCAGCCCGGCCCTGTAAGTAAGTAAGGGTTTGTTAACTGGGTTAACTTATACAGTGTATCAATAAAAAATCGAAAAACGCGAATAACTTTGCTCCCCGCGGGAATTTCTTCTCCATTTATGCACGAATAGTTGCGCCTGGACCTACAGAATAACTGTGCAAAATTTGGTTGAGATCGGTCAAAGGGTGTAGGAACGTATAGCGAACAAACAAACAAACAAACAGACAAGCTCTTTTATATACTAGCTGGCACGGGCGGCATTCGCCGCCCTTAGCCATCTAGACCCAGAATAGATCCGAGAAGGCCATAGTTGTTCGGCCTTCGGCCTCACAGGGGGAGGACCATAATAGATTCGCAAAGGCCATAGTTGTTCGGCCTTCGGCCTCACAGGGCGGACCATAATAGATCTGTGAAGGCCATAGTTGTTCGGCCGTCGGCCTCACAGGGCGGACCGTAATAGATCCGTGAAGGCCATAGTTGTTCGGCCTTCCGCCTCACAGGTCGGACCATAATAGATCCGTGAAGGCCATAGTTGTTCGGCCTTCGGCCTCACAGAGCGAACCATAATAGATCCGTCAAGGCCATAGTTGTTCGGCCTTCGGCCTGACAGGGCGGACCATAATAGATCCGTGAAGGCCATAGTTGTTCGGCATTCGGCCTCACAGGGCGGACCATAATAGGTCCGTGAAGGCCATGGTTGTTCGGCCTTCGGCCTCACAGGGGGAAGACAATAATAGATCCGTGAGGCCATAGTTGTTCGGCCTTCGGCCTCACAGGGCGGACCATAATAGATCCGTGAAGGCCATAGTTGTTCGGCCGTGGGCCTCACAGGGCGGACCATAATAGATCCGTGAAGGCCATAGTTGCCCGCTCGAATGTGCCTGAACCTTGTCGTGGTGAGTGGGCTTGTGTGTTTCGATGAAGCGGTGGGCATGTACCTGTTAGGATACGGGCCAGGGAATTAAAACCCCCTCGTGTTCGGTCTGGTTCGGCTGTCGGGCCCTTCCGAGGTCTGAAACCCTCCGTGCTTGGGCTACCGGCAGTCGGGGAACCGGGATGATGGTCACCGTAGAGGAATCTGACTAATACAGGCACCCACGTGTTATTGCCGTGCGTGGAGACCCGTACGGTGGGATGAAGGGGGCCTGGTGGCTGAGTCGGCTCGGGAGCGGTTTAGATCTCCTGGGTCCGACAACACTCCACTTTGGCCTGGATTTCCACTCAAACGGGAGGTCCGGACTAGTCCACCCCGATCAATCGGCTTGGCTGATTCCGTCAGAGGAACAGCAGGACGAGCCCTTAGGAGAGGACGGAGTGTGCAAACACTTTGCCTCTCCGGGGACTATACCTTCCGAGTAGCCCTGGCGCCGTGGGTGGCGTCCCCCTGGTTGGACTCTGTGACGGGTGGGGAGCTCTGGAAGATGAAAATGTACCTCTAATCAATGGATGATTTCAAAAAACCAAACCAACCTGAGGCTAAGGTGCTCCTAGTGAGCGAAAAGCCTAAAGATACAGAGGGTATGTCCCCACGGGATGTCCCTCAAACAAACACTGCGATGGGCATGTCCTTACAGGATGTCCCGTCAAACAGCAACAAGGCGATCGCTTCAACTGTGGGTATACCCCCTGTGGGTGTCCCACAAGATCGTGGCAACGCGGGGTCTGGCCCTAAAAAGCGTGGACTCTGCGGCGCAGAAAAGAAGCGGCGCAGGAAGGCTAAAGAGGCCGCGGCTCTCGCGGCCTCAAAGCAGCCAAAAACCGCTCATGAACAGGCAGTGCTGTCCAAACCCCAGGGCAAGGACGGCGCGCCTGCCGGAGTGGCTAAAAACAAAACGGCGCAGAAGGGGAAGTGGCAAAACGCTTCCTCTCAAAACGCTGATAAGAAGCGAGTGAGGTCGCGGGACTTACAGCCCTCACCTCGGAGCAATCCGAGTAAGAGGGTTAAAACGTCCCAACCCACCTCCACCGTAACACTTAGTGCGGCTAATGCTGCCACTTATAGGGAGGCTGCCACCAGGCACCTTCGAGTGGCGGTTATTGACCGCTCCAAACCTTCGGGCAAGATAACAACTGCCCAAAAGGACCTAATTGAGGAAGCGCTCACTAAGGCCATCGACAGGACCCTCTTGAGGGCCCTGGAGAAAGCAATAGTGGCGCCAACTTTCGGAGGCTTCCGTTATTCGGGCGAGATCCTCCGGATCACCTGTGATAACAGGGCCTCTCTGGATTGGCTCCAGAAAACAGTAGCCGAACTACCACAATTGTGGGAGGGGGCACAATTGGAAATCGTCCAGGTGGACGACATGCCTAGGCTGTCTAAGGCCACCATTTGGGTACCGGGGAAACCCGAGCCCACTGAGGAGGTCATTGGACGGCTAAGGGCACAGAACCCCTGGATCGACATCAAAGAATGGTGTGTCTTCTACGATGCCGAAAATAGTGACCCCCCGGGGAAGCTTATTGTTTTCGGTGTCAGCAAAGAGGACAGCGACACCCTAAAAACAAGAAAGGAGAAACTGAGTTACAGATTCTCCTCTCTAAAAGTAAAGGTACAGCGGATATCCCATGATGCTGAGACCGAACCCACTGCAGAGCAGGTAGCTGCTGAGCTGGAACTCATGCACGTATATGAGGAACCTCCAGCAGAGACTGAAGCTCGTGCAGAAGACTCCACCACAAGAGATGCCTAATGGCGACTCTATGTGAGTGGAAATTCATACAAACTAACCTGCAACACGGCCGGGCGGCCACGGCTACCTTATGCCGCCGCCTGGCAGGATGTACGGACACAATAGCTCTAATTCAAGAGCCATATGTAGTTAGGACCAAGATAACAGGCCTTTCTATGCTGAAAGGACATGTCTTTACAGATAACCTATCAGATAAAACCAGGACATGTATTTACATTTCTGGCAACATTCAGGCTAACCCTTTGCCGCAGTTCAGCAGTGGTGACCTAACGGCTGTCCGGCTGAGCTGTGACTAGGGTGACGGTCAAAAAGTTGTCATACTGGCATCTGCCTACTTCCCAATTGACTCTCAAGAGCTGCCACCAACCAAAGGTCTGGCGGATCTTGTCAGGCATTGCGAACAACACAAAAGACGCCTCATTATTGGATGCGACTCTAACTCCCATCATAACGCATGGGGAAGCGACGGTTGCAACATACGAGGTATGTCCTTATTTGAATACCTAAATGGTACAAGCCTAGAAGTACTCAACAGGGGGGGTGCGCCAACTTTCTACGCGTCGCTCACTCACTACTCTGTGATTGATATCACACTAGCTACACCGAGTATTTCAACAAAAATTTATGACTGGCATGTGTCCAAGGAACTGACAATGTCGGACCATAGATGGATATGCTTTAAAATTAAAGCCCTTAAAGTGGAACCCAGACATTACAGGAATCCGAGGAGGCTGGATAGGCGGACCTTTTTGGATCTGCTTTCTGGCACCTTTGAGGCCGATATGCCTGGTGATGTTGCCACTAAAGTCAAATTTGACAACACTGAAGAGATCGAAACATGCACAAGTGCATTGCAAAGAACTCTCAATAGAGCATACGAAGCGTCGTGTCCGCTAAAGGCGGCTTTCTCTGGCAAACAGGCAACACCTTGGTGGTGCGGGGAACTAGAGCGGCTGAGGAAGGCGGTCACGAAACTCTGTAATAAAGCGAAAAGTACAAGGAGCGACTCTGACTGGGCGGCATTTAGGGTGCGACAGTCGGAGTACAAGAAACTGATTCGCCAAAAACAACGGCAATCCTGGAGAGACTTCTGCAGTGGCATAGAGTCCACCAAGGAAGCTGCCAGACTGAGGAAGCTCATTTCCAAGGATCCAAATCACCAGCTTGGCAGCGTGTTGCGAGAGGATGGCTCCTTTACGGAGAGCCTTGAGGAAACCGTTGAAATAATGCTACAAACACACTTTCCCCGCAGCAGGACTGTCCCTGATCACGTGTGGACTGAGCACAAAGCTCGGACACCGACGGGGGCGGACTGGGAAATTGCAAACCAGATCGTTGACCCGATCAAAACGGCTTGGGCTATCCGATCCTTCAGCCCTTACAAATCGCCGGGGCATGATGGGGTGTTTCCGGCCCTACTACAATTGGGCTTGGACCACATCATCCATCACCTGGTGAGGGCGTACAGGGCATGCATTGCGCATGGCTACACGCCCAGAGAGTGGCGGAGGGTCAAGGTCATCTTTATACCCAAGCCAGGCAGGGGGGACTACTCCCTGGCCAAATCCTTCAGACCAATAAGTCTGACGTCTTTCTTTCTGAAGACCTTGGAAAGACTGTGCGATAGATACATTCGTGATGTGGCCTTGGTAACCAAGCCGCTACATCCGAATCAACATGCGTACACCCTGGGGAGATCCACCGAATCTGCACTACACGTCGTTGTGGAGCGGATAGAAAGATCGCTGCATTTCAAGGAATGCACCCTAGGAGCGTTCATTGATATCGAGGGGGCCTTTGATAAAGCCACTTTCGAAAGCATAGACACCTCCCTCAGGGATCACGATGTGCCCTGCACCATCGTAAGATGGATCAACTCCATGTTGGAAGGCAGGGCTGTTGAGATCAGCGTGGGAGATGCAAACATTAAAGGCATTGCCACCAAGGGCTGCCCCCAGGGGGGCGTGCTATCCCCACTATTATGGGATTTGGTAGTAGACGGCCTCTTAAAATGTCTCACCAACAACGGTTTTTATACCGTTGCATACGCAGATGACATTACCATACTGCTTACGGGTAAGTACGAAAGTGTCCTGTGTAATCTCATGCAGGCAGCCTTTCGTACCTTGCAAACATGGTGCAATGAGCAGGCTCTTTCGGTTAACCCAACCAAGACTGAGCTTGTCTTATTCACCAAGAAGAAGAAGCTACAGAGCATGCGAATGCCGAGGCTGAACAGAACCCCACTCAAACTAGCATCGGAAGTCAAGTATCTAGGCATAATACTTGACAAAAAGCTGAACTGGGGCAAACATGTCAGTTATAAAACTGGAAGAGCGAGCATGGCCTTCTGGCAATGTCGTGGGGCAATGGGGCGATCCTGGGGCTTTTCCCCTAGGGTTGCCCTCTGGCTCTACACGGCCATAATAAGGCCCATGCTAAGTTATGGTGCTTTGGTTTGGTGGCCTAGAACCAAGCTGGCAACAGTGGCGTCCTCTCTTCACCGGATGCAGAGAATGGTCTGCCTGGCGGTGACAGGAGTGATGCGAACGGCTCCCACAGCGGCCTTAGAGGCTCTTCTCTGTCTCCCTCCACTGGATCTCCACGTGGAGGAGCAGGCGGTCAAGGCTGCCCTCAGGCTGCGAGCGTGGGGGCTTTGGACCAATAGGCAAGGAGTCGGGAGACATTCGGGGGTCCTGGGGGGGCACTATTTCGATAGGCTCCCCATCCTGGCCCTGGATGCTGACAGGATTCCCCCTATTCACCTATTTGATAGGAAATTTAGCATTTTGCTAGATACAACAAGAACCGTAGAGACAGACATATCTCTGTACACTGACGGTTCCAAAACTGGTGATGGCTCAGGTGTGGGGATTTTCTCCCGGGAACTGCAGCTAAACACATCTATATCGCTGGGTAAGTATGCCTCAGTGTTCCAGGCGGAACTTGTAGGCATACTACACGGCGCAAAAACAGTCAAGGATAGAGGCATCCGAGGCAAAAGAATTCAGATATTTACAGACAGTAGAGCGGCTCTTGTGGCACTAAACCGTCACAAGATTACCTCGGGGCTGATACTTAATTGCTATCGGACACTGAATGAGATATCAACCCACAACAACCTTACACTCAGCTGGGTGAAAGGTCATCAAGACAATGAAGGGAATGTGAGGGCGGATGTGCTGGCGAGAACGGGCTCGGGTAACACACCGTGCGGTCCTGAGCCATTTGTCACGCCGGCCATCAGCACAATCAACACCCTCATAAGAGAACAAACTCAGAAACTACATGGTAGAAGATGGGAGAATCTACAGGCATGCCGTCAAGCGAGAGCAGCTATATGCGGGCCCTCCAGCAGAAATGCCAAATACTACACACAGTTGTCTCGGGATAGTCTCCGTATTATTGCGGGGATTTTGACGGGACACTGCAAGTTAAATAAACACCTACACACGATGGGTCTTGTAGAGAGTCCCATCTGTCGTGGTTGTGAAGAAGTAGACGAAACGGCGGAGCATCTGCTTTGCAGATGTCCTGCCCTTGCGTCCATCAGAGGATCCATGTTGGGGGAGCTCTGGCCTAACATGGCCAGTATTAGGGATATGCCGCCCTCTAAGATTCTCGAGTACATTCTAAGGTTGGGATGGTTTGAGGAGTAGAGGGACGGCTTCCCTAATGAAGGCAGCATAATGGGCCAATTGTGGCCTGAGTGCGTACGACCTCGTAAGAGGCTGTCCTTCACTTACAATCCAGAATCCAGAATCCAGGCCATAGTTGTTCGGCCGTCGGCCGTCGGCCACACAGGGCGGACCATAATAGATCCGTGTAGGCCATAGTTGTTCGGCCTTCGGCCTCACAGGGCGGACCATAATAGATCCGTGAAGGCCATAGTTGTTCGGCCTTCGGCCTCACAGGGCGGACCATAATATATCCGTGAAGGCCATAGATGTTCGGCTTTCGGCCTCACAGGGCGGACCATAATAAATCCGTGAAGGCCATGGTTGTTCGGCCTTCGGTCTCACAGGGGGAGGACAATAATAGATCCGTGAAGGCCATAGTTGTTCGGCCATAGGCCTCACAGGGCGGACAATAATAGATCCGTGAAGGCCATAGTTGTTCGACCTTCGGCCTCACAGGGCGGACCATAATAGATCCGTGAAGGCCATAGTTGTTCGGCCGTCGGCCTCACAGGGCGGACCATAATAGATCCGTGAAGGCCATAGTTGTTCACTATTATTTTCAAGTTTCGAAAGATTGCTGCAGATTTTCAAAAAAAACGCAGTTTTAAAATTCTTCGTTTTTGGGAAGTCGGAAGAGATGGTTTTTGCTCTCTCTCCGTCGCCCCCGAACCCCAATCTCAAATATTTCGCCGTCAACGGATATAGTAATTATTTGTATTATTTTGAGCGTTGAAATTACTAAATTCTAATATATTAATTTGTTAGTGGTTTTCATTTTTCGAATTAAAGCCGCCATCCCGCCATCTGTTGACAGTGTTTTGAATCACTGACAGTATGTCTGTTGACAGTGCGCCTGGACCTACAAAATAACTGTGCAAAATTTGGTTGAGATCAGTCCAAGGGTATACCCTATACTATACCATAATATTGGCAAACACGTGTTTTGTTCACCATCTAGCGAAAGCGTAGTATAGGGTGATTCACCGCAGCATAGGGTGAATCAATAAAAAATCGAAAAACGCGAATAACTTTTTCCCCGCGCAAATTTTTTTTCCATTTATGCACGAATAGTTGCGCCTTGACCTACAGAATAACTGTGCAAAATTTGGTTGAGATCGGTCCAAGGGTGTAGGAACGTTCAGGCCAGCCCGGCCCTGTAAGTAAGGAAGGGTATGTTAACTGGGTTAAGTACCCAGGTAACTGGGTACTTAACCTAAGGGTAAAGTATACAGTGTATCAATAAAAAATCGAAAAACGCGAATAACTTTGCTCCCCGCGGGAATTTCTTCTCCATTTATGCACGAATAGTTGCGCCTGGACCTACAGAATAACTGTGCAAAATTTGGTTGAGATCGGTCAAAGGGTCTAGGAACGTATAGCGAACAAACAAACAAACAAACACGCAAACAAACAGACAAGCTCTTTTATATATATAGATAGATATAGACTAGCTGGCACGGGCGGCATTCGCCGCCCTTAGCCACATGGCATAATGGTTTTTTTAATTTATTGACCTTTTCAAGGTCATTTGAAGGTCAACTTTGTTTTTAGGCTTCTATACAAAGTATAACAAGAAGCCTTATGATCTAGCTCCGTGTCCGTCTGTCTGTCCGTCCGTCTGTCTGTCCGTCCGTCTGTCTGTCCGTCCGTCTGTCTGTCCGTCCGTCTGCCCGCATAATTCAAAATCATACAGAGCGTTTCAAAACGTGTTGGAAATACTCTGTGTGTATAGAGGTCTAAGAACTGGGTAGCCAGTGCGCTACTTTTAGGCTTCTATACAAAGTATAACAAGAAGCCTTATTTAGGCTTCTATACAAGGTATAGAAAGAAGCCTTATGGTCTGGCTTCGTGTCCGTCCGCATGTTTCAGAGCCAATCATAACGTTGATCAACTGATACGTTGTTATATTGTAAATACTTCGTCTATATAGTATTGCGTTAATCTGTTAATCCGTTGTTTCGGATGTTCGAATGTTCGAAAGAAATTTACTAAGTTAAAGATATTTTCAAAGAGGTCTCCCTATATAAACTACTTGTTAGGCTTCTATACAAAGTATAGCAAGAACCCTTATGATCTGGCTCCGCGTCTGTCCGTCTGTCTGTCCGCATAATTCAAATCTAATCAGAACCTTCGAAATTGTGATTGTGACCGCAAAAATTTAATTAGTGCAGATTATCTGATATTACCTTATAATAATATGGCGACCAAAAATAACAACTTTTTTTTCAATGCAGACCAAATATAATTTATATTTTATTTACATAATTTTTCACCTATATAGGAAATTTAAATACGTTGATACGTTGATACGATGATACGTTGATACGTTGATACGATGATACGTTGATACGTTGATACGTTGATACGTTGATACGATGATACGTTGATACGTTGATACGTTGATCCGTTGCTACGTTGATCTGTTGATACGTTGATCCGGTTTTATTGTAACCACAGCAGTGGCTTGATGTGATTGGTGAAGTTAAGTTGTAAATAAAAGAGAAAGATTAGGATTGATCGACCTTAAGAAATGGATCGTACATTACAGAGAAGTAAAGTTCCGGATGGAATGGAAAAGTTTGCTTATTATTGATTATATAGTAAATGATAAATACCAACCGCAAAAATATATTTAGTGCAGATTATCTATTTTCAATGCACACCAAATATAAGTTATATTTTATTTTCATAATTTTTCAGCTATATAGGAAATTTAAATACGTTGATACGTTGATCTGTTGATAAGTTGATCTGTTGATACTGCTGTGTACTTTTAGGCTTCTATACAAAGTATAGCAAGAAGCCTTATGATCTGGCTCCGTGTCTGTCCGTCTGTCCGTCCGTCTGTCCGTCTGTCTGTCCGTCCGCATAATTTAAAATCATACAGAGCGTTTCAAATCGTGTTTTACTTTGATGTGAAAAAATAATTTTTTATTGATGTGGTTAGTGAAGTTAAGTTATAAATAAAAGAGAATAGAGAGGATTGGTCCACCTCACAAAAAGGACCATACATTACAGAGAAGTAAAATTTCTAATAGAATGGAAAAGTTTGATTGTTATTACTTATATAGTAATAGATAATTACCAATCGCAAAAAATTTAATTGGTGCAGATTATCTGATTATGTGATGTTACATTATATGGTGATCAAAAATAACCAGATAATAACAACTTTTCACACCAGAAAGGTAGCTGTATAGAAGCCTAAGATCTGCCGCTAAAGCGAGTTCCACCTTGTTTTAAATGACACCTTATATTTTTTTAGCAGATTCATATTTTGCATGAATAAATAAACAACTTTTGTTGGAAAATTTTTTTTATCCTACATTAGGCTTTTCGAGTAAGATGCGTTGAAACAAAATAAATAATCAACATTATTAATCAAAATTTAATATTTACAAGTTTTAGAAGGCTATTTATTAGTATTAAACATTTTTTCCACTGTTTCCACATTTTTTCCACTGTAAAATAAGTAAAATTTAGTGACAAAAGATTTCGATTTTCAGATTATTCTCTTTATTATCGGATACAAAATTATTTTTACACATAAAAGCAAAAAGACAGCATTTTAAGTTCAAATATAAATCTCAGAATATTTCATTTCTTAAATCTGTGGTAATCCTGATAATCTGAATCTTTAGTAGCAACCTAACAAATATTCTACTATATGAGTCGTCTATTTTCAAAACCCACTATAATGATTTTTTTGTAAAATCAGTGTTTCACTGGTTTCTAATATGATTTCCCAAGCTGGTTCGACTAGCACGAGATTTGCCTAATGAATCCCACTATAACCGTGTCAAATTTCACTTCGAAATTTCGTTTAGATTCAAAATCCACTTTAAATTATTTTAATTTATTTTCAAATACAGTCGACTCTCGATAATTTGAACACTCGTTAATTTGAATCTCTCGATAATTTGGTAATAATTAATGGGAATTTAAAATTTTTCTCTGGTCCCTTGAGTTTCAATTTATCGAGAGTCGACTGTACCACCACTATAATCAAACAACCAATGACGAATGAAAGATAGCGCGCCATTACGACTAATTATGAATCTTAACAAACTAAAAGCGGAAGCGTTTTATAGTTTTATACTAATATTATTCAAGAAAAAAGAGACGATTTGTTAACCATGTCATTTGATTGTCAAAAAAATATGGCTCTGCCAAAATGACCTGATTCAACTGCTTACTTCAGCAGTCAACTTAATTTTTACAACTTTACAATAGTGATTGGTAAATCAAAAACTAAATTTACAAACGAAAATGTATTTTCTTCTTGTTGGAGTGAAAATGAACGACCAAACAGCAGTAACGAAATTGCCTGTGCAGTTTTTCATACACTCCAAAATATCGATCATATCGGAATAGAAACCGTTCGACTAATCGCGGATGGATGTGGTGGTCAAAACAAAAATAAAATTGTATTATGCATGCTTATGAAATGGTTATACATTCACGTGATAGCTATCAAGTAAAAAGTGTTGAAATAATTTTTCTGGTTGTAGGACACTCTTTTATACCGCCAGATAGAGTGTTCGCATTGATAGAATAAGAACTGCGAAGGAATAATAAAAGTGTCTGAAAATCAGTATGTGAAAATTGTAAAAAAAATTGCAATGCTTTACAAATTAGCTTCAGATGGAATTTTAATTCGAGATTATAAAAGTGAAGCAAATGTAATTTTATAACCTCTGAATAAATGGCATTTTAAATTTAATCCCACAAAAAGATTTTTTTTAAGGAAATGTAATTTTTTGTAGAACGTAGCTAGAAAGTCGATTTTAAATTTAAAACACTTTTTTTTTATACATACGATGTGTTTCCAATCACAATTTCGAGGGTTCTGATTAGATTTGAATTATGCGGACAGACGGACAGACACGGAGTCAGATCATAAGGCTTCTTGCTATACTTCGTATAGAAGCCTAAAAGTACAGGAAGATCTCGAAAACATATTGACACTGAAATGCAAATAATGGAAAACTCGGTCAGTCAAGAACAACAAAGAAATATAAACTTGGTAGTTTTCCGACTTTTGGGTTCTGAAATTTTTAATTTTTAATTTTTTTTGTTATTGGTTAGTCCTGCCCCTTTTATAGGGTGTTAAATTCTTGACACTCATGCTAACCTGCGATCTTCACATAGGGTGAATAAATCTGTGATCAAAATATTTAATTTATCAAAACATTCGACTGCTCTATTTCATTAATATTCGCTAATTACACCTTACGAATTAAATATACAAACGAATTAAAAGTTCATGTAAATAAACTTATAAATAATTTACAACGACCCACATAATAACAAAATTTATTTGCATAATTGTAGAAAGTTCATTTGCAGAAACTTGACAAAAGCATCCCATATTAACTAGAATTTAATTAAAAAGCTCCCTGTTTTGCTAGTTTTTTTTGTGACGTAATTGTTTTCCTATTCTAATTAAACTTTAAGTACCTTTGTGCTCATCATAAACTTGCATAATATAAAAAATTTAATGAACAAACACAAGACTTCCGTTTGATTCAACTATTTTTTGTCACTTCAAACACGACCCTGATTACTTAGATAAAAAAATGTGCAAACAAAATTTTGCATGCTAAATTTTCTAGTTTGAAGTTGAGTTTTCAAAATTGCAGGAAAAACCACAATAAGTCGATATTTTTTGGAGCGCCAACCATCTTCCATTATTTGGCTTTGAATATGGTATGAATATGAATGAATCTTTAGAGGGAATGATGTTGAAAGAAACCTCTAATCTTTTATACAAATTTAAAAAACTAAACGTCGTATCAATGTAATTCTTTTTTTATATTAATAAGAAAAGAATATTGAAGGCAATAACCAATTTTGAGCGCTTTAAATTAAAAGTAAATAGGTTAATTTAATTTATGAAAAAGGACAATTTTGAATTTTTATGACAACCGATCTTAATGAAACTTCGTTATTGCCTTCTGCAGATCATTATAAGGACAAAACCTGATTTTGAAGCGATTTCATCATCAATTATAGAAAACTTTTACAAAACTTGTAAATCAAAAAGTGCCCTTAGTGGAGTTTTAAACTATATAAAATCAACTTAATGCACAAAGGGTTCAAGGGTTCCCTTAGATATGGTGCAAATAATTTTTTTAAATTTTTTAAATCTCTACAAAAGATTAGAGGCCTCTTTCAACATCATATCTACTGCTTCCCTCTATCTCTTTCCGCAGCGCGCTCTTAACAAAATTAATTATAAATAATACAAAAAAAATAATTAAAAATAAAATGTTAAAGGGAAGCTAAAATACAAACGAAAACGAAGATGTGAAATGCCCAAAATGTGAGTTATTGTCGCGAAGGACGGGATATAACACGAAGCTCTTGTACTCGTCTTCTATAAATATATCTAAATATATAAAAGAGCTTGTCTGTTTGCGTGCGTGTTTGTTTGTTCGCTATACGTTCCTAGACCCTTTGACCGATCTCAACCAAATTTTGCACAGTTATTTTGTAGGTTCAGGCCAGCGGCGGTTTGTCAATGGAGGCAAGGGAGGCTTAGCCTCCTCTCAAATTGTTGGACGGACTTGCTATTTATATTTCGTTTTAAATTAGTATTTTTTCCAATTTTTAATTTTTTTTGAATTTGTTTAAAACAAAATTTAATTTAATAATGAAATAAGCTTAAAAACTTGACTTACGCCTGAAATAAATACGAAATAGTACATATCCAGCGGCTAGCCTTTCTTTATTTTAATAGTCTATTAGCGCAGAGTTAGGCAACCCAGAATACCATAGAGGCTACTGGTTAGTAAAGTCCATGATCTACATGAGCGAATAACAGATGAATTGTAAGTCATAAGCTTGTAACATAAGCGCATACTATTCTGTGTTATTTTACTAATTGTACGAAGATAGTAATTTTACACACGTTTGAGGCTGGGCTCATATAATATGTGTGTGGGTCTTATCAAAGAGACACCTGCAAATCTTTGCATTTATTCATGCATATTGCGGTGATCCACGGAGATCGGTACGTCAATGGCAATTTACTGAATCGTTAATGAAACAAGTTGGAACGTGCTTCAGCAGCGGTTCCTAGGCTTCTATACATACAACTACTTTTCTGGTGTGAAAAGTTGTTGTTATTTTTGGTCGCCATAATTTTATAATGTGATATCAGATAATCCGATAATTTGGAACCGAGGGTTACCAACTTAAAAAATATTCTATATAAGTAAATTTTAGTGACTAAACATTCAGATTTTCAGATTAGTATCTTTATTATCGGATAAAAATTATTTTTTCAGATACCTATAAGAAAAATCTAGCATTTTAAGTTCAAATATAAATCTCAGAATATTTCATTTTTTATATCTGTGGTAATTCTGATAATCTGAATTTTAGGCTTCTATACAAAGTATAGCAAGAAGCCTTATGATCTGGCTCGGTGTCAGTCCGTCTGTCCGTCCGTCCGTCTGTCCGTCTGTCCGCATAATTCAAAATCATACAGAGCGTTTCAAATCGTGTTGGAAATACTCTGTGTGTATAGAGGTCTAAGAACTGGGTAGCCAGTGCGCTACTTTTAGGCTTCTGTACAAAGTATAACAAGAAGCCTTATTTAGGCTTCTATGCAAGGTATAAGAAGCCTTATGGTCTAGCTTCGTGTCGGTCCGCATGTTTCAGAGCCAATCATAACGTTGATCAACTGAAACGTTGTTATATTGTAAATACTTCGTCTATATAGTATTGCGTTAATCTGTTAATCCGTTGATTCGATTCGCTAATGCAATTTATTTTAACATGGAACATGTTTTTACGTCGTTTCCTCGCAAAAATCGACACCAAAAAACCGACACCAAAAACCGACAGCAAAAACCGACACCAAAAATCGATACCAAAAATTGGCACCACATGTATAATTCAAATTTATAGTTTATAATTTGAATACAGTAGATTATCGAATAACATCTTCCCATTCACAATAATGAATTTTCAATAACAAAATTTTCATTACCAAAAATTTAAATCCGAAACCGTGTAAGAGGTAATACCGTTAAAATCTTCTTTACCTGGGTGCCACTTCCGTAGAGGCCAATGCCCCACGTTGGGCGCCAAATCTGTAAGAGGTAAATCGAGGGTAAAAGAAGTTACTAATTGGGTTCCACCTTTACAATGCCACTTTTCATGACCGTGGATGTTAGGTACGAGACAGCTAGCTCATAGTTTCTCATTCATGCGTCGAAGAGCTGGGAGGTTCGGGTTGTTAAATCGAACCTTCGTGGGAACGTTAAATTTTTGTCGATCTTTCACTTACCGTGATAGCAAAGCCTGGGCGCCAGATGAGGTGACAAAACATTAAAAATAAATCTCAATCTTTGCTTCTCTCGTCAAAATTTAGAGATGAATAAATTACATCGAGTATACACAATAAGGCACAATAATACAAAGATTAGCAAAAATTCTTGTTTAATGGACAATTTAATAATTTATTATAAGTGAACAATTTGAAAAATTATTATAAATGGATAACCTGATAAATTATTATAAACAGGAAATATAGAAATGATAACAATTGTCTTATAAATAAACAATGGTGACTTTTATAATTACTGACATTATCTTTAACTTCGTAATAGAGACTACAATAACCAAATCGAACAAGACAACAGGTGACACAAATAAATAAATAAACCAACACTATTGTCAATTTATGGTTATTAACCAACCGACAGCTATTTACTTTAATGATAAATCTGTCGAGGTTATTCTTTGCCAGCAAGGCTCTCCTTGACCGGTACAGTTTAAATGGAATGATTGAAATGCTATTAATCCGGATGCCAGATGCAAAACTGAATAGTTGCACCGAATTTTTATGTTTATCATAAATTTGTAATTTCAAATGAATAAATATTGTACAAACTTTTTGATTTGACCTCATACAGTAAGTAATCGTACGTTTCCAATTACTTACTTGTTGATAAATGCGGCCTCCTTCCGGTCGTTCGAACGAGCGTATGTAGGAATGGTCTATAACTGATAAATCCTCCGGTTGATTTGGAACTAGAAATAATTGGAAAGAACACACTTATATGAGGTACAAGCAATGCGAATAATTTCGCAGATTTTTGAAAGCAAATGAATTATTGAAGATAATTCCGATTACAAATTCTTAATAACATAATATTAATAGCTTTTTGATACCAATTCGTTTTGTTGAATCCTGTACTCAAATTGTCTTAATAGTTCGCTGGTTAACACACACATTTTCCTTTTCTAATGTTAATGCTTATTTTGGTGGGGTAATTCGTTAATAGCACGTGCGGATTCTGACCTGGTACTTGAATAAATAATATCCAAAAAGGATTTTTCTTCTTAATATGACAACTCAGAACTTGGCCGGCTAATCTTATTTTTGAAACCAATAATTTCGGCAGAATTCAAAGCAATCAGTACCGTTTGTACATTATTTGTTCCATTCATATAACCTAGAAATGGCCGAAACACAAGTTCACCGCTAATGATTATAACACGGCTTATCACTCGATAAACTATCTTCAAATACGTTGTCTTTACTCAGGACTATCATCCGACCTTCACCGATACTTGAACGTTTTATTAAATAACTCAAAATAATTTTATTTTGCCGGATCAAAAAAATTACATGTACTCGTTTTTGTGTGATTGTAAACAACCTCTGTTGCCCCTAGGGATTTTAGGTACCTTGATTTTTGTTGAAATTCATCGTTCGACTCTTATCGATCGATGGGTCACCTAACCCATAGGCGCGGATAATTCAAAATACGTAATAATTCGAGTTCATGTTGGAATTATAAAATTTGTTTTCCTTTCCAAAGGAAATTAACGGAAGACCGTTACACCCCCCCCCCGCAAAATCAATAGCTGTGATCAGCTATTGTCCGGAATTGCTAACCGTGCTAAATCAACGCGAAAGCTCAAAAAAATGTCGGAGAGGATGACGGCGAAAGTTTTCCAACATAATCTCAGAGAAAAGCTCTGAGGTATGCTGAAAATTGTATAAAGGCTTCCAAGACTTGAAGAGTCCTGAAAGTCCCAACTCCTCCTTCAGTAAATCACATAAAATAAACAAAAAAATTTTAATTAAAATAAATGGGGTTTATATTCTGGTGTAGTCATAGGCTAGGGTTTCGATCCAGGGTTTATTCGGGCTCGTTTCGAATGAATGCGGTTGCGTTCATCTCGAAGCGCCTAAAATCGAATAATGTTTCTTTGACGAGTTAACGACGGGGCACATCCTACTGTCTTAGGTGTGTTTAAAAGTGAAGTTAACTCGCCGGGTTACCTAAGGATATTCCAGTCCTTATAAATAGGTATGGTTTTATGGCAAAAACTAATTGGCCATCATGGTCACTTCCTGGGAATCAAACATCCAACTGGGAAGTCATGACTGTCCGACAAAGCAGCCAGAACTCGTCAAATGGTCTCTGGGGCCAAAGCGTCGGACACGTCACAAAGGAAAATTGGTTGCTATCCTGCTCTGAAGCAGTAACAAATAGCAACGTGAAATCGGTGGATGAGAGCTGGTACTCTGGATCCTTTAAACAAAAGATCACCTCAAAATGAAAATTGGTCATCCGGGGAGGATCGAAATCGTCGAATCTGGTTTTACAGATTCATAAAGCCCTGGAGTCTAAACTTCCCAGAATATAAATTGGGTTGTTGAACAAGTACATTAAAATTTAAAAATAAAATGCTTGGGATTAATCATGATAAAAAAATGTCCAGCTTCCCTTCTCGGAAGAGGATCTGGTCGAGTTAAGTTTAAATTTTTGTTTGATTAGTATCGAACCCACGACTCCCTGAGACTCGCAAACTCGCGTGGTTTCAGTAGCGCTTAATTGATTCGCACCAAACATGTCTGTTGAAAAGTCTGTAGACAAATTACTTAACATTCGACTTTAAATAAATTTTGCAATTTTCATGTAATTCCGCAATAAATGATAATTTTGTCTGTGGCACTTCAGCTCACTCAGGATGTGTGTTTTTAGTTATTGAGTTAATGTCAGTTTGAGAATTTTTGCCTTGTGTATACTCGAATTCCTAAAATTTTTGCTATCGGTAAGGGTATTTCGTACTGATGGTACTAACGGTCGACTTCGTAGCGCTCGGGCCCCACGAATTGGGGGTCAAATCTGTAAGAGGGGCTCCACACGTTGAGGCGCCAAATCTGTTAGAGGTGTCAATTTCTTAAAATCGGCAACTCGGTTATCGAATCGCTTCGTGCCCCACGTTGGGCGCCAAATCTGTAAGAGGTAATACCGTTAAAATCTTCTTTACCTGGGTGCCACTTCCGTAGAGGCCAATGCCCCACGTTGGGCGCCAAATCTGTAAGAGGTAAATCGAGGGTAAAAGAAGTTACTAATTGGGTTCCACCTTTACAATGCCACTTTTCATGACCGTGGATGTTAGGTACGAGACAGCTAGCTCATAGTTTCTCATTCATGCGTCGAAGAGCTGGGAGGTTCGGGTTGTTAAATCGAACCTTCGTGGGAACGTTAAATTTTTGTCGATCTTTCACTTACCGTGATAGCAAAGCCTGGGCGCCAGATGAGGTGACAAAACATTAAAAATAAATCTCAATCTTTGCTTCTCTCGTCAAAATTTAGAGATGAATAAATTACATCGAGTATACACAATAAGGCACAATAATACAAAGATTAGCAAAAATTCTTGTTTAATGGACAATTTAATAATTTATTATAAGTGAACAATTTGAAAAATTATTATAAATGGATAACCTGATAAATTATTATAAACAGGAAATATAGAAATGATAACAATTGTCTTATAAATAAACAATGGTGACTTTTATAATTACTGACATTATCTTTAACTTCGTAATAGAGACTACAATAACCAAATCGAACAAGACAACAGGTGACACAAATAAATAAATAAACCAACACTATTGTCAATTTATGGTTATTAACCAACCGACAGCTATTTACTTTAATGATAAATCTGTCGAGGTTATTCTTTGCCAGCAAGGCTCTCCTTGACCGGTACAGTTTAAATGGAATGATTGAAATGCTATTAATCCGGATGCCAGATGCAAAACTGAATAGTTGCACCGAATTTTTATGTTTATCATAAATTTGTAATTTCAAATGAATAAATATTGTACAAACTTTTTGATTTGACCTCATACAGTAAGTAATCGTACGTTTCCAATTACTTACTTGTTGATAAATGCGGCCTCCTTCCGGTCGTTCGAACGAGCGTATGTAGGAATGGTCTATAACTGATAAATCCTCCGGTTGATTTGGAACTAGAAATAATTGGAAAGAACACACTTATATGAGGTACAAGCAATGCGAATAATTTCGCAGATTTTTGAAAGCAAATGAATTATTGAAGATAATTCCGATTACAAATTCTTAATAACATAATATTAATAGCTTTTTGATACCAATTCGTTTTGTTGAATCCTGTACTCAAATTGTCTTAATAGTTCGCTGGTTAACACACACATTTTCCTTTTCTAATGTTAATGCTTATTTTGGTGGGGTAATTCGTTAATAGCACGTGCGGATTCTGACCTGGTACTTGAATAAATAATATCCAAAAAGGATTTTTCTTCTTAATATGACAACTCAGAACTTGGCCGGCTAATCTTATTTTTGAAACCAATAATTTCGGCAGAATTCAAAGCAATCAGTACCGTTTGTACATTATTTGTTCCATTCATATAACCTAGAAATGGCCGAAACACAAGTTCACCGCTAATGATTATAACACGGCTTATCACTCGATAAACTATCTTCAAATACGTTGTCTTTACTCAGGACTATCATCCGACCTTCACCGATACTTGAACGTTTTATTAAATAACTCAAAATAATTTTATTTTGCCGGATCAAAAAAATTACATGTACTCGTTTTTGTGTGATTGTAAACAACCTCTGTTGCCCCTAGGGATTTTAGGTACCTTGATTTTTGTTGAAATTCATCGTTCGACTCTTATCGATCGATGGGTCACCTAACCCATAGGCGCGGATAATTCAAAATACGTAATAATTCGAGTTCATGTTGGAATTATAAAATTTGTTTTCCTTTCCAAAGGAAATTAACGGAAGACCGTTACAACCGATCGCAAAAAGCAAATCTGCTTACATAGTAAATTTTTTATTACCAACACAAAAATTAAGGGATTATCCCCCGTGTAACACAACTACGTGTAATACACGTTTACACAACTACGCCGCACTTCGGAAAACAGTAAAAAGAAGAAGAAACGAGATAGGCGCCACTCCCGCGGCACCCCTAAATCTCGAGGAAAACTATGATAAATGGTTTGGTACCGAAAAACAGGTTCCATGATAAATCTTCATATTTAGCGAACGATAAAGCCCTGTTTAGCGCCCCTTCCACAACCTTATTTAATTCTCGCAAAACCATTTTTTGTAAAGACAGTTTTAGTTCACGTTCAACACATTTAAGTCATAATAAGTCATTTGGTTTATATAGTATTTTTATTAAATATTAACGGATTAACGTATTAACGTTAATCCGTTAATCCGGATTTAAGTTAATCATTAATAACCGTTATTTCCTATCTCCTCGATTTTTGTTTCTTCTTTTCGTTCCGTTCAGATCCTTCCCCTTCCATAACTTCGATTAGTGCTTATGTTGGTAACAAATTTGGACCAATGAGATTAGGTTTTGACACGCCGCAGGAGCGAGCTGGCATTTTAGGCTTCTATACAAAGTATAGCAAGAAGCCTTATGATCTGGCTCCGTGTCCGTCTGTCCGTCCGCATAATTCAAAATCATACAGAGCGTTTCAAATCGTGTTGGAAATACTCTGTGTGTATAGAGGTCTAAGAACTGGGTAGCCAGTACGCTACTTTTAGGCTTCTATACAAGGTATAGAAAGAAACCTTATGGTCTGGCTTCGTGTCCATCCGCATGTTTCAGAGCCAATCATAACGTTGATCAACAAACTGATACGTTGTTATATTTTAAATACTTCGTCTATATGGTATTGCGTTAATCTGTTAATCCGTTGCTTCGATTCCTGTCGTGTATGTTGAAAGGTTGAAACGTAAGTTGAAATATCGCACAGTCGAAATGTAAAGTCGCAAAGTTGAATTGTTGAAATATGTTTATTAGTTATAAAAGTTTAATAGGTATATAGACAAATTATAACATGTGTGATTGGTACCACTTCAATCTCAGGTACTTAACTGCTGGGTTAGCTCAGGGCTAACCCAGGGAGGAATTAGTTATAGTGCATATATAACAATATCTCCCCCCCCCTTAATAGCTCAATCGAACTGGGGCTTTTCGCACTCTTGTCGATCTTCTTAAACTTGGAGTTTCTTCCTGTACGTCGGTGTTTTGGTTATCGTCTTGCCTTGAACTTCTTACCTTCTCTTCTTGGTCGTTTTCTTGCTCGGTTTCTCCAGTAGAATTGCTTATTTCTTCCCTTTCTTCGTCCAAAATATAATTTGTATCTTCTTCGTCAGGCATTCTTCCTTCATATGGTAACATTTGATTTGCATGCCTATGTTGTATCCGGCCTTCAATATTGCAATCGTAGTTTAACCTACCTCTTTTTTCAATAACAGTCCCAAAAGACCACTTCTTTTCAGGATTATTGTATATTCGTGCCTGGATTTTGTCGCCCGCTTTAAATTCTTTTATATTTCCTTCGGTTAATTGTTTTTCTGAAATGTCAATACTGACATTTCTTCGTACCAAATCGATTCTTGATCTAATGTTTCTTTTAAACATAAGTTCGGCAGGGGCAATATTGGTAGTCGAATGTGGTGTCTTCCTGTAATGCAGTAGGAATTTGTAAAGACCTAATTTTATATCGGTATTCGAACTTAAAGCCGCTCGCAGGCTTCTTTTCACTGTTTGAACGTATCGTTCGGCTTGACCGTTTGTGGCTGGATGGTACGGTGCCGAAACTTTATGTAGAATTCCATTTTGTTGTAAAAAGTTTTCGAATTCGGCGGATTTGAAATTGGTTCCATTATCAGTCACAACAACATTAGGTAAGCCGAATCGAGCAAACATATCCCGTAGAAGATCAATAGTGGTAGTTGACGTGATCGAATTCGTCGGTATTGCTTCAATCCATTTCGAATAAGAATCCACCAATATGAGTAGATATGTCCCATGAAATGGACCTGCGTAGTCCAAGTGTATTCGTTGCCAAGGTGTCGTTGCGTAATCCCAGGGATGTACAGTAATCTTGGTTGGATTGTTACGAGTTTTGCAACATGCGGTACACTCCCTTGTTACTTTTTCTATATCGTTGTCGATTCCTGGCCACCAAACATATCCTCTTGCTAACGCTTTCATCTTAACAATTCCTGAATGTGCACAATGAAGTTCTTCCAATATTCTGTGACGTAAAGGTTTTGGAATAGCTACTCGAATTCCTTTCAATAAACAACCGTCTTGAAGCGTAAAATCTGTTATTACATATCCGTTTGGTATTTTGGTCCCATTTTCTACGGCCATATAAATTTGAAGCAATTCCGTATCCTTCAATGTGTGTTTTCGAATTTCTTTATGCGTTATTGGTAAGTTTTCAATTTGGGTTATTTGAAATATTTCTGCTCTATCATATGCTGTTTTTGCTACTTCTAGAGGTGCTCGGGATAAATAGTCGACGTTACCATGATCTTGTGTTCTTCTATATCTAATTTCGTAGTTGAACCCAGATAAAAATATTCCATAATGTAGTAATCTGGTTGCCGACGTAGCTGGTAAATCCTTGTTTTGATGAAAGATTCTCATTAACGGTTGATTGTCGGTTACCAATACGAATTTTCTTCCATAACAATACTGAAAGAACTTCTTAATTCCCCATACTATGGCTGTCGCTTCTTTGTCAATTTGACTGTAATTCGTTTCAGCCGTGTTTAATGATCGAGATGCAAAAGCGATAGGCCTCTCCGAGCCGTCAGGCATAATATGCGAAATTGCTACCCCCAGACCAGTGGGTGATGCGTCTGTTGCCAACACTAGCGGTAATTTAGAATCGTAAGGTACCAAAACTTTAGTACTTGTTATATCTTTTCGAAGTGAGTTAAATGATTCATCGCATTCCTGATTCCACTGAAACGGCGTGTCTTTTTTCAAGAGTTTGTATAACGGGTGCAGTTTTGTTGCTATGTTGGGCAAGAATTTTTGATAATAGAGCACTAATCCTAAAAATGTACGTAATTGTGACACATTTAGTGGTTTTGAAGTATTGATGATTGCGTCTATTTTTTCTGGTAATGTGTGCAATCCGTTGCAGTCTATTTGATGACCTAGGTAAGTAATGTTGTCTTTGAAAAATCTGCATTTCGTTCTATTAAGGTGTAAATTGTTACTTCGTAATCGGTCCATTACCTTTGCCAATCGTTGGAACAACTCTTCTACTGTACTGCCCTGTACGGCAATGTCGTCGAAAAAACAAACTACTCCATCTAGGTCTTGTAATGTTTGATCCATAAATCGCTGCCAGGCACTTGGTGCTGTTTTCACTCCGAACATGAGTCGTTTAACTTTGTAAACGCCCTTATGCGTTGATATCGCTTGTAACATCGAAGTTTCTTCATCCACTGGCATGTGTAGATATGCGTTTGAAATGTCCAAATTACAAAAATATTTCCCGCCATTCATCTTATTAAAAATATCGTCGATAATTGGTATTGGGTAACAATCGTCTTTGATGAGTTTGTTAATCGTTGCATTGTAGGCTGCGCATAATCGTATGCGTCCACGTGGTTTTGATTTTGTTCGACCTCTATTCGTTGTATCTCTTCTAATTTGACTCGTTGATTCATTAAACGTATCCAATCTCTACCAAATATTGCATCAACTTTATCATCCACAATATAAATTGTTCCCATTGCAGTTTTGTTTCTGAAATGTACTGAGACGCTTGCTATTCCTATTGATCGGACAATTTCACCGGTATACGTTTTCAATTTAGTCGTAGTCGTTTGTAGTTTTATACCTGGACATACCTTCTTAAATTGATTGAGTGACATCGTTGACACCGCTGCTCCCGTATCAAGTTCCATTTGGCATTGGTTATCGTTTAGTCGTACTTGTATCATTAGCTTACCGTTATCCGCATTGATCGAGTTTACCGTTGCTAGTTTTCGTATTGTGCAGAAATCCTCTTCTTCTGTGTCACTGGAGTTATCCTTTCGCCAATTCTGTATTTGGCGTTGGTTTTAGGCTTCTATACAAAGTATAGCAAGAAGCCTTATGATCTGGCTCCGTGTCTGTCCGTCCGTCCGTCTGTCCGTCTGTCTGTCCGTCCGCATAATTCAAAATCATACAGAGCGTTTCAAATCGTGTTGGAAATACTCTGTGTGTATAGAGGTCTAAGAACTGGGTAGCCAGTGCGCTCCAAATTGTGTTGGGAAACACTCTGAAAATGAGTAGATATGTGAAGAAGGTTGCTGAAATATACATAACTGAGTGGTTTACCTATATATTGTTGATCTCTTTATTTGATCCGTTGATCTATTGATCCATTGAGTTTTTTAACATGGAACATGTTTTCACGGTCGTTACCTCGCAAAAATCGACACCAAAAAACCGACACCAAAAACCGACAGCAAAAACCGACACCAAAAATCGATACCAAAAATTGGCACCACATGTATAATTCAAATTTATAGTTTACTAGCTGACCCGGCAGACGTTGTCCTGCCCAAATTTCAATATTTGCCTACATCTATTTTTTAGATCCAATCCGCATAATGACCTCGCGACTTATTTGGTCATTGCAAATACCAAACGTATTAAAAAAGGATTAAATAAATAAAGTAATAAAAAATACAAATCAAGGTTTAATAAAAAAAACTTTAATAAAACTGTTAAGGATTCACAAAAACCACAATAATTTCTAATTTTACTTTATTTTATTTTTGCCAACAACACTTGTTCTTTGTGTTCTTCCTTTTCCTCCTCCCCTTCGTCTTCTAATAAGGAATTTTCGAAAGCACGCAGCGATATTGCCAATTCCTGTTCTTGTTACATACATACATACATTGAATTTTATATAGTATATAGATATCGTTCGTTAATACGTTGATCCGTTGAAACGTTGATCCGTTGATCCGCACTAACGTTGGTCAAGCTAATACAGCGCTTGACCAAAGTTCGCGGCAAGATTCTAAAGTAGCCTATGTTTTTCGTAGCATTGTAAATAGCTTCTACACCAAATTTTGTAGAGATTGGTCAAACGGTGTAGAATTGTATAGAAAACACACATACATACATACATACATACATTGAATTTTATATATATAGATAATTTGAATAGAGTAGATTATCGAATAACATCTTCCCATTCACAATAATGAATTTTCAATAACAAAATTTTCATTACCAAAAATTTAAATCCGAAACCGATCGCAAAAAGCAAATTTGATATATAGTAAATTTTTTATTACCAACACAAAAATTAAGGGATTATCCCCCGTGTAACACAACTACGTGTAATACACGGTTACACAACTACGCAGCACTTCGGAAAACGGTAAAAAGAAGAAGAAACGAGATAGGCGCCACTCCCGCGGCACCCCTAAATCTCGAGGAAAACTATGATAAATGGTTTGGTACCGAAAAACAGGTTCCATGTTAAATCTTCATATTTAGCGAACGATAAAGCCCTGTTTAGCGCGCCTTCCACAACCTTATTTAATTCTCGCAAAGCCATTTTTTGTAAAGACATTTTTAGTTCACGTTCAACACATTTAAGTCATAATAAATCATTTGGATTATATAGTATTTTTATTAAATATTAACGGATTAACGTATTAACGTTAATCCGTTAATCCGGATTTAAGTTAATCATTAATAACCGTTATTTTCTATCTCCTCGATTTTTGTTTCTTCTTTTCGTTCCGTTCAGATCCTTCCCCTTCCATAACTTCGATTAGTGCTTATGTTGGTATCAAATTTGGACCAATGAGATTAGGTTTTGACACGCCGCAGGAGAGAGCTGGCATTTTATATATTAAGATATTGTAATATGAACTATTATTCGTCTTCTAATAAGGAATTTTCGAAAGCACGCAGCGATATTGCCAATTCCTGTTCTTCTTTCTGTTTCTTCTTCATATAGGCAGCAGCCAATTCTTCCTCCCTTTTAGGCTTCTATACAAAGTATAGCAAGAAGCCTTATGATCTGGCTCCGTGTCCGTCTGTCTGCCTGTCTGTCTGTCCGTCCGCATAATTCAAAATCATACAGAGCGTTTCAAATCGTATTGGAAATACTCTGTGTGTATAGAGGTCTATGAACTGGGTAGCCAGTGCGCTACTTTTAGGCTTCTATACAAGGTATAGAAAGAAGCCTTATGGTCTGGCTTCGTGTCCGTCCGCATGTTTTTTCAATGCAGACCAAATATAAGTTATACGTATTTTATTTACATAATTTTTCACCTATATAGGAAATTTAAATACGTTGATCCGTTGATATGTTGATCTGTTTTTTTCAATGCATACCAAATCTCTTATTATAAAAGGCCAAGTCCTTCTGTCTGTCCCACGGAAATACCCGAAGCAAACCGAACATCAACGTATCATCGGATCAACGTATCATCGGATCAACGTATCATCGGATGAACGTATCATCGTATCAACGTATCATCGTATCAACGCATCATCGGATCAACGTATCATCGGATCAGTTAATCCGATTATCCTACTCAAAATTACTATATAAGCAGAATTACATTATAACGAAATAATAAGTGTTGAACGTCAACGAAAAATGTTTTCAGGTGAATTAATAAAGGATGTGGAACAGGCGCTAAAGAGGGACTTATCGTTCGGAAAATACGAAGATTTTGAAGTCAGAGAAGAATTCAAACGAGCTACTATTAATTCGTTAAAGGAGGCACTTCGTGAGTTTAGCAGCAATGGAATGCGTAAAATTGATTTAAATATTGCGAAAAAAAAAGTGGCGGCAAAACGTATAAGAAACAGAAACAAGGTGGAACTCGCTTTAGCGGCAGTTCTTAGGCTTCTATACAGCTACCTTTCTGGTGTGGAAAGTTGTTATTATCTGGTTATTTTTGGTCGCCATATAGGCGACCATAACATATAGGCATATAGGCGACCGTAACATAACATAATCAGATAATCTGCACTAATTAAATGTTTGCGGTTGGTATTTATCAATTACTACATAAGTAATAATAATCAAACTTTTCCATTCCATTCGTAACTTCACTTTTCTGTAATGTCCGGTCCATTTTTTGAGGTGGATCCATCCTCTTCCTTCTCTTTTATTTACAACTTAACTTCAATATCTACATCAAGCCACTGCTGTGGTTAAAATAAAATAATAAATAATTAGTGCAGATTATCTGATTATATAATGTTACATTATATGGCGACCAAAAACAACCAGATAATAACAACTTTCCACACCAGAAAGGTAGCTGTATAGAAGCCTAAGAATTGCCGCTAAAGCGAGTTCCACCTTGTATGAATTTAGTTTCTTTTTTTCCTAGACATACCGATTGTATATGCCCTTTTTTTCCGCAGGCGTTGCATGAACTTTGTTTAGCGTAACAGGTATCGGCTTTGTGGCCTTCCTTTCCACATCGATAACACTTCCCTTGTAGATGCGACATGTAACTACTTTTACGTCCTCCTGTATCTTGTGCCTTCCAAAAGTTGGTTGTTTTTATCGAATCATTTCGTACCGCATTGATTGTAATATTTTCAGGTTGCATTTGCTGAGCTTCCTTTTTCGATATTTCTATAACGTTCGCCATTTTCACCATTTTGTCGAATTTGACTGTAGTCTCCTGTTGGAGTAACTTTTCGCGTATACTGCTATCTCTGATACCTCGAATGAATTGGGATCGTAAGTGCGTATTAATTGTTGATGCACTGCAGCCTTCGCACTTGAATTCGCAATTTATGGTCATCTTTTTGAGTTCTGCCACATAATCCGAAATTGTCTCACCTTCATGTTGTAATCGAAGCGTGAATTTATGCTGTTCTGCTATTATACTAGCTTTAGGTGAGAGGTATTCTTTCAGTCGCGTAACTAGATCGGCGTATGTCTTCGTATTTGGAACATCTGGTGCTGTAAGTTTGGTCAGTATCGTATAAACCTTTGGACTTAAACAACTAATTAAAATTCTTATACGAATTTTATCACATTCAGGCGTCGATCCTTGAATTCCTTTTAGTTCAAGATGGTTATCTAGCCTTTGTAAGTATGAATCGAACGTTTCATTATTCTCCTCGTATGGTTGTAAGTTTTCCTTAAAATCTAAATATGCCGGTGCATCCTTTTTTTGATTCTCAGCTTCGGTTTGTGTTTTCTGCATGTTCATCAACATGGTCGCCATTTGTGCCATAACTTGTTCCATCGTAGTAGTCATTTTCGTAAGTTGTTATTAAGTTGAATACCGTCGCGTATAATTGAAATATTGTAGGTTCGATCTATCCTCGTCGCCAATTTGTCGTGTATGTTGAAAGGTTGAAACGTAAGTTGAAATATCGCACAGTCGAAATGTAAAGTCGCAAAGTTGAATTGTTGAAATATGTTTATCAGTTATAAAAGTTTAATAGGTATATAGACAAATTATAACATGTGTGATTGGTACCACTTCAATCTCAGGTAATTAACTGCTGGGTTAGCTCAGGGCTAACCCAGGGAGGAATTAGTTATAGTGCATATATAACAATTCCTTAATGCAATTTATAAATACGCAAATGTTCGAAAGAAATTTACTAAGTTAAAGATATTTTCGAAGAGGTCTCCCTATATAAACTACTTGTTTTACTTTGATGTGAAAAAATAATTTTTATTGATGTGGTTAGTGAAGTTAAGTTATAAATAAAAGAGAAAGGAGAGGATTGGTCCACCTCAAAAAAAGGACCATACATTACAGAGAAGTAAAATTTCTAATAGAATGGAAAAGTTTGATTGTTATTACTTATATAGTAAATGATAATTACCAATCGCAAAAAATTTAATTGGTGCAGATTATCTGATTATTTCTTATAGGTATCTGAAAAAATAATTTTTATCCGATAATAAAGATACTAATCTGAAAATCTAAATGTTTTGTCACTAAAATTTACTTATATAGAATATTTTTTAAGTTGGTAACCCTCGGTTCCGAATTATCGGATTATCTGATATCACATTATAAAATTATGGCGACCAAAAATAACAACAACTTTTCACACCAGAAAAGTAGTTGTATGTATAGAAGCCTAGGAACCGCTGCTGAAGCACGTTCCAACTTGTTTAATACCTACCAAGCTAAAAAATATTCTAGTATAGTATAAGTAAAATTTAGTGACAATAAGAGATTTCGATTATCAGATTAGTATCTTTATTATCGGATAAAAAATTATTTTTTCACATAAAAGCAAAAGAATAGCATTTTAAGTTCAAATATAAATCTCAGAATATTTCATTTCTTAAATCTGTTGTATAGAAGCCTAGGAACCGCTGCTAAAGCAAGTTCCAACTTGTTTCTTTTTCTGTTCGGCAGCAATCAGTTTCTCCACTCTTTTTCTGTTTCTTATACGTTTTGCCGCCACTTTTTTTTTCGCAATATTTAAATCAATTTTACGCATTCCATTGCTGCTAAACTCACGAAGTGCCTCCTTTAACGAATTAATAGTAGCTCGTTTGAATTCTTCTCTGACTTCAAAATCTTCGTATTTTCCGAACGATAAGGCCGTCTTTAGCGCCTGTTCCACATCCTTTATTAATTCAACTGAAAACATTTTTCGTTGACGTTCAACACTTATTATTTCGTTATAATGTAATTCTGCTTATATAGTAATTTTGAGTAGGATAATCGGATTAACTGATCCGATGATACGTTGATCCGATGATACGTTGATACGATGATACGTTGATACGATGATACGTTCATCCGATGATACGTTGATCCGATGATACGTTGATCCGATGATACGTTGATGTTCGGTTTGCTTCGGGTATTTCCGTGGGACAGACAGAAGGACTTGGCCTTTTATAATAAGAGATTTGGTATGCATTGAAAAAAACAGATCAACATATCAACGGATCAACGTATCAACGTATTTAATTTTCCTATATAGGTGAAAAATTATGTAAATAAAATATAACTTATATTTGGTCTGCATTGAAAAAACATGCGGACGGACACGAAGCCAGACCATAAGGCTTCTTTCTATACCTTGTATAGAAGCCTAAAAGTAGCGCACTGTCTACCCAGTTCGTAGACCTCTATACACACAGAGTATTTCCAACACGATTTGAAACGCTCTGTATGATTTTGAATTATGCGGACGGACACGGAGCCAGATCATAAGGCTTCTTGCTATACTTTGTATAGAAGCCTAAAATGCCAGCTCGCTCCTGCGGCGTGTCAAAACCTAATCTCATTTGTCCAAATTTGTTACCAACATAAGCACTAATCGAAGTTATGGAAGGGGAAGGATCTGAACGGAACGAAAAGAAGAAACAAAAATCGAGGAGATAGGAAATAACGGTTATTAATGATTAACTTAAATCCGGATTAACGGATTAACGTTAATACGTTAATCCGTTAATATTTAATAAAAATACTATATAAACCAAATGACTTATTATGACTTAAATGTGTTGAACGTGAACTAAAACTGTCTTTACAAAAAATGGTTTTGCGAGAATTAAATAAGGTTGTGGAAGGGGCGCTAAACAGGGCTTTATCGTTCGCTAAATATGAAGATTTATCATGGAACCTGTTTTTCGGTACCAAACCATTTATCATAGTTTTCCTCGAGATTTAGGGGTGCCGCGGGAGTGGCGCCTATCTCGTTTCTTCTTCTTTTTACTGTTTTCCGAAGTGCGGCGTAGTTGTGTAAACGTGTATTACACGTAGTTGTGTTACACGGGGGATAATCCCTTAATTTTTGTGTTGGTAATAAAAAATTTACTATGTAAGCAGATTTGCTTTTTGCTTTCGGTTTTTGGTGTCGGTTTTTTTGGTGTAGATTTTTGCGAGGTAACGACCGTGAAAACATGTTCCATGTTAAAAAACTCAATGGATCAATAGATCAACGGATCAAATAAAGAGATCAACAATATATAGGTAAACCACTCAGTTATGTATATTTCAGCAACCTTCTTCACATATCTACTCATTTTCAGAGTGTTTCCCAACACAATTTGGAGCGCTCTGTATGAATTTGAATTATGCGGACAGACGGAGACGGAGCCAGATCGTAAGGCTTCTTGCTATACTTTGTATAGAAGCCTAATAGCGCACTGGGTACCCAGTTCTTAGACCTCTATACACACTGAGTATTTTCAACACGATTTGAAACGCTCTGTATTATTTTGAATTATGCGGACGGACAGACGGACGGACGGACGGACAGACGGGCAGACGGACAGACGGACGGACGGACGGACGGACGGACGGACAGACGGACGGACAGACGGACAGACGGACAGACGGACGGACGGACAGACGGACAGACGGACAGACGGACAGACGGACAGACGGACAGACGGACAGACGGACAGACGGACAGACGGACAGACGGACAGACGGACAGACGGACAGACGGACAGACGGACAGACGGACAGACGGACAGACGGACAGACGGACAGACGGACAGACACGGAGCCAGATCATAAGGCTTCTTGCTATACTTTGTATAGAAGCCTAAAAGAACTGCAAACATGCATAAGATTTCGTATCCAAAAGAATAGTACACAAAATTTAATTCAAATTGGTATAAAGTAAAATACAAAGAATACAAAGGTTTTTAAATCAAATGTAAACAAAACCAAATAAGATCCCCATAAAATTGTTAAAATGAATTAATTGTAAGAATTTTAAAAATTGTAATTTGTTTAGTTTTAAAATGTTAGTTAGTAGTTGTGAATATGATGTCGTACGAACATAAAAGTTAAATCTCGGTAAACGTGATGGGCTGTTTCGAACTTGAACAATCGGGTCGGAAGTCGAAAGTAGTTAACCTAAAAACAAGAACAATAAACATTAGGAAAGTGACACGTGACATTTATGAAAATTAAATCTTACAATTAAAGATTTTGATCCAGTACGTTGGAATTTTTCGTAACCAAGGAAAAAGAATAAAAACAAAAGAGCTTCCTTCAAAAAGGGGAAAAGCGGGTGGTCGTGCCAATTTTGGGCTCCCTACTTTAAGTGGTTATTTAGAGTTCCTCCAAGAATGTTAAACACGGGAAGATGTGTTAATTTGGTCTCCCGATTTAAGTAATGAAAAATTTGCAAAGGTGCAAATTTTAGGAACCTAAACAGTAAAAACAAGGTGGAACTCGCTTTAGCGGCAGTTCTTAGGCTTCTATACAGCTACCTTTCTGGTGTGGAAAGTTGTTATTATCTGGTTATATTTGGTCGTCATATAATGTAACATCACATAATCAGATAATCTGCACTAATTAAATTTTTGCGGTTGGTATTTATCAATTACTACATAAGTAATAATAATCAAACTTTTCCATTCCATTCGTAACTTCACTTTTCTGTAATGTCCGGTCCATTTTTTGAGGTGATCCATCCTCTTCCTTCTCTTTTATTTACAACTTAACTTCAATATCTACATCAAGCTACTGCTGTGGTTTAAATAAAATAATAAATAATTAGTGCAGATTATCTGATTATGTGATGTTACATTATATTATGGCGACCAAAAATAATCAGATAATAACAACTTTCCACACCAGAAAGGTAGCTGTATAGAAGCCTAAGAACTCTATACACGCAGAGTATTTCCAACACGATTTGAAACGCTCTGTATAATTTTGAATTATGCGGACAGACGGACGGACAGACACGGAGCCAGATCATAAGGCTTCTTGTTATACTTTGTATAGAAGCCTAAAAGGAACTTAAGTAACTTATAATAATTCAAATAGAAGCCTAAAAGTAGCGCACTGGCTACCCAGTTCTTAGACCTCTATACACACAGAGTATTTCCAACACGATTTGAAACGCTCTGTATGATTTTGAATTATGCGGACAGACGGACAGACACGAGCCAGATCATAAGGCTTCTTGTTATACTTTGTATAGAAGCCTAAAAAATGTGGATTGAAAATTGTGTGTGTGTGTGTGTGTGTGCACGAAAAGTGTACACCCTAATGGGATCAAGGTTTAGAAAAGCGGTAGCATGTTTAAATAGACGGACGAACGGACGGACACGGGGCCAGATCATAAGGCGTCTTTCTATACTATGTATAGAAGCCTAAAATTGAATTATTAGCAACTTAATAGAAAATAATTTGAAACGTGCGGACAGACCGGCGGACGGACGGACAAATAACAAGCCATAGAGCGAACACCTCGAAAGAATGACAGAAGGGGACTGCCATTAGCAGCATAGCGATATAAACCACCGGGAAAAACAAGTATTGGAAGAGCGAGAAAAGGATGGGTACCGAAACAAGCAATAACGCCTACACCGCGAAGTGAAGAAGAAAGTTTTCCGTTGCCATCTTCATTCTATGCCGTTCGCCATATTGCTTGGTTCGTCCGTGTTTAGGAATGATTTCTCTATCCAAGGACAGGAAAGTGCCCTATATTTGCTTGTTCATCCATCCGAAGCTATTGGTAATAAAATTAATGCAGTTGTTTATACCGGCAACCACATTCGGTTATTGCCATATCTGGCTCCCCTCACTTAGTTTCGCCTGCGGATCAACGCAGTTCCCAGGGTGTGGCACGTGGAGCCATAAGTGAGAGTTGGGTATCCTGCAAGGACCAGTTACCAAGGACCATCTCTCGTTATCACGCTCGATGTGACCGTCCCGGTACTAGGTTCTACCTCTGCAGCATAATCCCTACACCCCTTTACCTTATCCTCCCGGATAAGGTAATGAATAGAAATAAGTTTGAACAGAAATATTTACAATCAAAATATATATTTGATTAAAAGATTGATAGGTTAGGTCGAAAATTTGAATTTTCACTTGGAACCGAGTTTGAACTTTGTTCGATAATTTGGCATATTCATCGCTGAAAACAAACGTGATAGCTCTTCCCACAGAGTCAAAACGACTTGCACGAGCAACACTATGTAAATAACTATGTGCATCGGATGGCATATAGTAATTGATGACGGTGTTTATACCAACAACATCCATTCCACGTCCGAAGATGTCTGTCGCAAATTAGTTTATGTTAATTCTGGCCCAAAGCGGCTCATGGTAAGAGGAAATCGATGTGTAGATTCCGGTAGCTGACACTTCAAAGTTGGAAAAAATCGCATCAATTTGCGTGCCATTCCGCGTAGTGGGTATCGCTGGCGACCGAATTTGGAGTCCTAGTTCTCTAAGTGCGTGTTGTAGGCCATTACTTTCTTCCTTGCTGAAATCCTCATTGAAATCTCCAGTAACCAGAGTACGTGGTACTAAGTATAAGCGAGACATCTGCTTTTTTATTAAAGAGATCATTGTGTTACAATTAAACCCTGGTGACTTGTAAACGACAATTATTCGGATGTTAGAGAAGACAATAGAAGAAACACTGCAGGAACCTCGTGAGTCGTATTCTATTTCGGAATTGGTGTCTATAATACATTCATGAACAGACGGACAACAATACACACGTACACCAATCGGTCGACGGACATCGTTACTATCTACTGATGCAGCAAGAAGATGATCTCCTAGCGGAAAATTGTCACTTGAAAGCGTCCATGTCTCCGCCATAAGGATGATATCCGAACTCTTATAGACCTCATCCGATGCATAGAGACTATAATGAGCAGGAAGTGACTGGACATTATGAAAGATGACTTGTATTTGTCTGTTGCTATCATCCCTAATTCGTAAATGTTCAAATGAAGGAATTAGCTTCATCTCCTGGTGTCGTTTGAATTCAATAGATATGGGATCATTCTCTTGCGGCATTTTTGTCTTTTTAATGATTCCAATAAGAAATAAACCTGATGCTTTTGTTGCTCGTGAACATGCAACATACAGAAGAGCACGCTTGATTCCAGGAGTAAAATGGACAACAACGAGCTCGTATGTGGATCCTTGGGATTTATGTATAGTTTGAGCTTCCGCTGCATTAAGTGGGAATTGCGTCCTTGTTACTTTTGTGGCCGAATTCGATCGTGGCTGGATGACGACCGTACATGGTGAGATGGGAGTCCATTCCGAATCAATTTGAAGTTGCTGACTGAGGTTAATATTGCGCAAACGAAGCTTCTGTCCACTTCGGGAATTTTCAAACTTGACCCAGAGACGAAGAGCCTTTTGTCTAGATGCATCCAAAGTACTAATACCAAAGTCAATTCTTTTCAGAATGCATCCCACACCGTTAACCAAACCGTCACTTGTGTCTACATTCACTGTCATGATGTAACGCCCACCTTCTTTGAGGAAGAGGTTTGTGTGAAGTCCCTGTGTCTTAGATAGAGGTGCAGATGCTATCCAGTTGAGGAGTGCAACTTTGGATGCCTCGCTCGTGTAAGCAGAAAGGGAATCCTTGGCGGTTGAGATGGCTTGATTTCCTGGCAAACAGGATAACGCAAAACTATTGTGGGCATCAACTGCTTCATTCGTGTAGAAAAGATGAATAGGCCGTCGGCTTACTATTTCTGCAGGCGTACTTGGAAACTCACGAGATTTGAACAGTTTCAAATCATCATCAGTCATCGTCCCTGACGCCATATTGTTTAATGCAAGAGCAAAAGCTGCATCATCGCGTTGCCTCATAATTGTGGTCAGTTCATGAACAGTAAACATGTGCCATAAGGGTTTGTTGAAAAGCGACGAAATCGAATTCGACATTGTTCCAGCTAGAAGGGATGTTGCCATAACAGGTGGCAGCTGCCTGAAGTCGCCAACAGCTATGACCGATATACCACCGAAAGGTTTACATCCGTCACAGAGGTCTCTCAATCGTTTGTCGATCATTTCCAAAATATGTTGACCAACCATACTAATCTCGTCTATTATAAGAACCCGAAGTTCTGAATAGAGAGTGGCCATTGTATTAGAGACGCTGTCTGAGAGCTTGCTAGCTTCTTTTTGGTTCACGGGAAGTTGGAATGCGTTGTGAATTGTGAGTCCGAAGATATTAAATGCCGCTAATCCGGTAGGAGCCGTCAGAAGGACAGAAGGTTTATCGGGATTCGAATTAACTTTAGCATTGAACACTCTGATTAATGCTTGGTATAGAGTTCTAATTAAATTAGACTTTCCTACACCGGCACCTCCCTTCAAGTAGGTGTAGATGGGGATATCGGGAGACCTTTTGAAATGATCAAGTAGGTGAGTTACAAAATCCCGTTGTTGAGTATTCAGCGATGAGAATAATTCTTCAAACTCTTTATTGGGAATTCGATTAGGAAGCGTAAACTTTTCAGACATTGGGCGTATCACGTCACCACCAAAGTCAATGGCACCAGCAACAACGGGGTCGATTAATTCGAATTCCTCCTGAATCTCTTCCGGTATGCTACAAGATTTGTCATCGTCAGATTGACGATCCTCACTCAATGCGCTATCCATAGCGACATCCAGAATATCTTCTTGAAAGGCATTAAATTCGCGACGATTGGCAGAAATTGCTTCTATATTATCAGTCGCTATCTTCTCGCAATCTTGATTTATAATTTCGGTTTCCTCATCCCTCCAAGGAAGATAGAGCATCACTTGTTCGCGAAAAAAGTTGTGACGATCTTTATTCTTGTTGTAGCGGACGTGGCGAATAATCTTTGGAAATGTTCGTTTCCAAACGTATCCTGGTTTGCCATTCTTTAGCGGAAAATATTTATCGATACTTTGTACGTCTTCAGTTTCTACAATATCATCGTTTTCTTGGGCCATCTGTGTAATTCCTCGTTTTAATGAAAAATCATACCAAGCTGAAAATTGTGCAAGATTAAGGTTAGATAATGCATCTGGTCGTGAACTATATCGTTGTAAAAGTCCGTCTACAAAGACATCTTCAGAGTCCGGACTGAGATTTTCTAACTGAATATTAGTTTTAATCATTCTGGTTCGTTGATCGGCTGGACCTGTTGGTATAAAAATGCATGCCTCTGTGCATCGGCTCATTGGAATCTGAAGCACATTGTAAGCGGCCTCTTGAGCAGAGAGTTCACTGTTCATGTGATGAGCCGCACCAAGAGCCTGAAGACGTTGAGCCAAAGACTTGTTTCCGCTTCTGACATCTTCAAGAACCTTACGCAAGAGGTCGCTAGTTCCACGATCACTCTTGTTAATGTAGTCAATGATGTAACAGCAACAAGCATAGGCGTCTAAAATAAACTGAATATCCATGTTAGACTTCTGGAGTCTTAGGATTTTCTCACTATATGGATTTATGTAAGTCTCACATGGCCGCCTCCGAATGAGGATTTTAGGTTTTTTCAAGGAGCTTTGAATAGCAGAAATGTAACGATTTCGTGTCATGGATAATTCTTGTAGAAACCCCGCAAATGTCATATCTGAAGAAAGTGGCAATTCATTCGTATCAAGATAGTCACGAATCTTTTTGTAATCGCGTTGGAAAATCTCAATTTCCTCCTGTTGCTCCTCGAATGGATGGAGAATAGTGGTTTCGTCCATTGGGAAAAATGGAATTCCAAACCGACATTTGACTCCTTTGTGGCTTTTCTTTCTGCATGTATGGGTGTGTCGATGAGTTTGAAGACCCAAAAGCTGGTGAATGGGATCATATTCAGGCCAGTCTAAGGAACAAGTTATAATTTCGTCAACAAACCGGCAAACATCTTGAGTAGAAGATGAGTTGGAAGCATCAAAGTTTGGTGCGCCATCAATCCACAAGATCATATGGACATGTGGACTTCCTCGATGTTGGAACTCAATGCGATGATAGGAATGCTTAATGGATCGGTTTCCAAATGGGCCTTGAGAGTTTTTCCAGGTCTTGAAAAGAGCAGAAGTGCGATGTTCAAAATATCGAGCGCAAGTCACGGGATCGCGCTGAATAAGTAATTGTTTGTCATTCTTTGACATATTTTGTGCTTCTTCTTCAGAAATTGTAATTTTGTCAAGAATATGCTTGAGAATCACAATCAACTCGTTCCATTTTAGCTCAGCGGCACTAATAGTGATGAAGAGATGAGGCAAATTGAACTGACTGACCATCCTTCGGACTTTAAGGCCTTCTTGATGCCAGTGATGACATGAGTTTCGTACTCCTTGTAAAACCTTGAAAGCATTATCATCATTAACTAACCCATCCACAAAATTAGAATGACTAACTTGTTCCGCAGTGACTCGGATTAACTCTCCATTGCGTCTTCGTTTACGAAGGCACACCTTGCGATTATCAGAAATTCTCTGAATTTCGAGCGATTTGGCCAAAAACAGTAAGAACTCGACATTTTCAACGGCACGGCGATCACTGTTACGCGCCATTGATTTGACAAATTCGGAGCGGCTTAGTAATTTACCATTACTATCGGATGGCTTCATTCGGTGCCCAGCAAATATTTGAGGAAACGTAAGAAAATACGAGTCAGGATCATATAGAATAGATATTGGTTGGTTTCCTTCCGCTGGAGCCATCCGGATTCCCTCATCACTAGTAATTAAAGTCTCTCCTCTGCCAGGATTTACGTCATCGACTTCCTCTTCCTCTTGAACATCCATCGCAATTTCTTCTGGGTTTTCGTGTAATGCCACATCAATTTGATGCTGACATATCTCGGTCCAATTGCTTGAAAGAGTGATTCCGTATTCACGGTAAAGCGGAGATCGGGTAAGAATTTTAGCGGCATCCATCACGCAAGCCGGACGAATGTTACCAGCTGTATAATTTCTCGGAACTTCAATTTGACGGGCGAGTCGGATGTGTAAAACATCGTCCTGATTCGGGAGTCTCGGAAGGGATTGAATGGTATTGTCTATGGAGACTGGGACGTTAATAATTCGTCCTTTTGTTCTCATCTGTCCATGCATTCCATATATAGCCCAAATGGACTGAAACACATGTCGAGCTGAGACCAAACGGGCTTCCAAACGTGTCAGATTCTTTACACTTTGTGGAACATAGGGAAACTGCAGATCGTTGGAGAGACAGAGACGTGGAATCCGGTTTTGTTGGATAGTTCTGTGACAAGTTGAGCAAAATTCAGCGAGGTCTGAAGTGGGTGGGACTATAATTACTGAGTCAATGAAGGATTGCTGCTTTCCAGCTAAAAGGAGTTCGGTCATGCTGTGAGTTTTAATGGAGTAGTGAAAAAAGAGTCCCCCACATGAATGACATACGTGAGTGCAGCCTTTGCGAATTTCAGCTTCAAATCGATTTATTTCATCTTGCCATGAGCCTTGCTCACGAATTCTACGGAGATTATGTTCGTGGATGCGCACGTCTTCATCAAGACGAGCCTGGCGATGGTTTTCGGTGTCGCGAACTTGTTCCTGTAAACGAAACGAAGGAGCTTGACGGGCTTGACGATGGTTATCAGTGTCGCGAACTTGTTCCTGTAAACGAAACAAAGGATCTTGACGAGCTTGACGATGGCTTTCTGTGTTGTGAACTTGTTCCTGTAAACGAAACGAAGGATCTTGACGGGCTTGACGATGGTTTTCAGTGTCGCGAACTTGTTCCTGTAAACGAAACAAAGGATCTTGGCGGGCTTGACGATGGCTTTCGATGTTGTGAACTTGTTCCTGTAAACGAAACGAAGGATCTTGACGGGCTTGACGATGGTTTTCAGTGTCGCGAACTTGTTCCTGTAAACGAAACAAAGGATCTTGGCGGGCTTGACGATGGCTTTCGGTGTTGTGAACTTGTTCCTGTAAACGAAACGAAGGATCTTGTCGAGCTTGACGATGGCCTTCGGTGTTGTGAACTTGTTCCTGCAAACGAAACAAAGGATCTTGACGGGCTTGACGATGGCTTTCGGTGTCGCGAACTTGTTCCTGCAAACGAAACGAAGGATCTTGACGGACTTGACGATGGCTTTCGGTGTCGCGAACTTGTTCCTGTAAACGAAACGAAGGATCTTGACGGGCTTGACGATGGCTTTCGGAGTCGCGAATTTGTTCCTGTAAACGAAACGAAGGATCTTGTCTAATGGTATGTTTCCTGATAGCGTCCTTCTGGCGTCGACGGGCAGCTGCTGCTTTTCGCTCTTCAGGTGTCAACTGCTTTCTAGGCATTATGAAATTGTGTTGTTTTACCTACTTTATAATAAAAACAAAATAGCTGTAGCGAAATTATATCGATGAGCACACTTTTGTCCAAGCGGTCTATGCGGTATGATAGCTGAGCATATAATGACGATTTCCTCGCAAATCTTGAGGACTATGACGATTTTTACGGTTGGTAAATGTTTAGGTGCATTATGGGTAATGGCGCCAAAATTGGTTATATAAGTTACTACCTGTATAAACCTTATACAGTCGACTCTCGATAATTTATAATAACCTACTTTATAATAAAATCAAAATAGCTGTAGCGAAATTATATCGATGAGCACACTTTTGTCCAAGCGGTCTATGCGGTATGACAGCTGAGCGTATAATGACGATTTCCTCGCAAATCATGAGGACTATGACGATTTTTACGGTTGGTAAATGTTTAGGTGCATTATGGGTAATGGCGCCAAAATTGGTTATATAAGTTACTACCTGTATAAACCTTATACAGTCGACTCTCGATAATTTATAATAACCTACTTTATAATAAAAACAAAATAGCTGTAGCGAAATTATATCGATGAGCACACTTTTGTCCAAGCGGTCTATGCGGTATGACAGTTGAGCGTATAATGACGATTTCCTCGCAAATCTTGAGGACTATGACGATTTTTACGGGTGGTAAATGTTTAGGTGCATTATGGGTAATGGCGCCAAAATTGGTTATATAAGTTACTACCTGTATAAACCTTATACAGTCGACTTTCGATAATTTATAATAACCTACTTTATAATAAAAACAAAATAGCTGTAGCGAAATTATCTCGATGAACACACTTTTGTCCAAGCGGTCTATGCGGTATGACAGCTGAGCGTATAATGACGATTTCATCGCAAATCTTGAGTTTTGACGATTTTTACGGTTGGTAAATGTTTAGGTGCATTATGGATAAGGGCGCGAAAATTGGTTATATAAGTTACTACCTGTATAAACCTTATACGTTGATAATTTGATCCGTTGTTATGTTGATCCGTTTTTTTTTGAGGTGTGTTATTTACTTTATATTATATAAATAATAAGCTTGAAGATTTAATTATATAAATAATAAGCTTGAAGATTTAATAATTATACCGTTTGTATTATCGACGTTCACTTATACAACTTTTAATCCGTTGATCCGCTGATACGTTGATCCGCTGATACGTTGATCCGCTGATACGTTGATCCGCTAATCCGATGATACGTTGATAAGATTCTATACTTTGATTATATCGCTTCTACACACACCGAGAAAAAAATTATGTAGGAATTTGTCTTGCAACAATTTGAAATAATTATTACATTAATTGTTGTCAAATTTACTTCACTTCTTGTAAAATTGACATCAAATTGATGCGAGACGAATTTGCACTTCAATTTGAAGTAAAAAAATACTTCAAATCAAAACAATTTTTTCTCTGTGAAGAGAAATTATTTCAAATTGTTAAAAGACAAATTCTTACTAAATTTTTTTTTCTCGGTGTATACTTTGTATAGAGCCCTAAATTAACGGATAATCTGTTTTTTTAAGTTGGTGATCATTGCCAACTAAAATTCTATATAATAATAATGCAAATTGGAATTAAATTCTTTTTCCGAATATTTTTGACATCGATACGATCAACTTCCTAAACTTGGTGAATTATATGTCTAACCCCAGCTTCTTCTCCACTGTCCCAAGACATACTCTAAGTAAATATTGAATATTTTTGGAGGTCGCCATATAATGTAATATCACATAATCAGATAATCTGCACCAATTAAATTTTTTGCGGTTGGTAATTATCATTTACTATATAAGTAAAATCAAACTTTTAAATTCCATTCGAAACTTTACTTCTCTGTAATGGACGGTCCATTTTTTGAGGTGAACCAATCCTCTCCTTTCTCTTTTATTTACAACTTAACTTCACTAATCACATCATCAAGCCACTGCTATGGTTAAAATAAATAAAAAATTATTTTTTCACATAAATAAGGCTTCTTGCTATACTTTGTATAGAAGCCTAAAACAAAAAAATAGCATTTTAAGTTCCAATATAAATCCCAGAACATTTCATTTCTTAAATCATAAAAAAAAAATTTTTACAGAACGTGGCTAGAAAGTCGATTTTAAATTTAAAACAAATTTTATTTAATTATATATAGGTACACGATGTGTTTACAATCACAATTTCGAAGGTTCTGATTAGATTTGAATTATGCGGACAGACAGACGGACAGACGCGGAGCCAGATCATAAGGGTTCTTGCTATACTTCGTATAGTAGCCTAACAAGTAGTTTATATAGGGAGACATCGTTGAAAATATCTTTCGAACATTTGCGTATTTATAAATTGCATTAGCGAATCGAAACAACGGATTAACAGATTAACGCAATACTATATAGACGACGTATTTACAATATAACAACGTGTCAGTTGATCAACGTTATGATTGGCTCTGAAACATGCGGACGGCACGAAGCCAGACCATAAGGCTTCTTTCTATACCTGGTATAGAAGCCTAAAAGTAGCGCACTGGCTACCCAGTTCTTAGACCTCTATACACACAGAGTATTTCCAACACGACGGACGGACAGACGGACAGACGGACAGACAGACACGGAGCCAGATCATAAGGCTTCTTGCTATACTTTGTATAGAAGCCTAAAAGTGGTTAGACACATTATTACATGTGCAAATTATAAAAATAAAGGTAAAATTTACTTACCAGATGTAAAATTAGTGAAAAAGTGCAACGATTTGTGAAGATTATTTCAACCAGTAAAATTGGATTGAGATGCACTTGTAGCTGGAGAAAACGAGGTCAACCGTAATAGCTGACGAAGATAAATGTTGAAAATTACCAACCTTGGGGTAAGCGAACAATTAAAAAAACTATATTTATCGTATACGATCCGCGGTAAAATTCGAATAGTGCGACAGAATAATAAACGTTATTTTTAATATTAATTTGTGGGGTAGCAATAATAAGAAAACTTTTATCATTTATTTATGTACTAGGGGGGCTCCGCCCCCCTGGCCGCCTTCGGCGGCCCAACCCCCTTTGGCCGCTTCGCAGCCCAATATTCCCGGCCGGTTTACGGTTGAACCACCCCCATTGGATTTTGGATTTCGGGGGAGGGGGAGTGGCAAGTATTAACCTGCACGCACTTAGGCCACTCTACCGGACCCATTGTATTGCTTCCACTTTGTTGCTCACCCCCAGCCTGACCCACAATGTCGACACTGCTAAGTATGACCGCAGCCGTTAGGCGGTCTCTCGCCCTCACCACCGACCAAAACTCCCCAACAATGGCCGGCACCACGAACCAGGGACGTCCGTTCGATGACCGAGTTCTGAGAAGTTCCACGATTGCGTAGTCGATGGGGAGTAGGGGTGATTTTTTTTTATTACCCTGTTTGACATATTAGATCAGCTCAAATCAGGGGGACCGCCGGTTTAACGTGCCCTCCGAAGCACGAAGACGGTTCATTGGAGGAAAGAAAGTCCGAAAGAAAATTGACTCCTACTGGACTCGAACCAATGCCTTTAGCATCAGTAGTCGATTGCTCTAACTACTCGGCCAATGACCTTCTTGGCCACCCCCATTTCGCCACCTCGTAATTCCATATAAATGAGAAATCTTGCGAGTTATAAAACTTCTTTCCATACGACATTTTTTTGTTATGTCGCTTGTACTTTGAATTTGTATTCCATCCTTTGCTCGACATCTTGATAATGCTACATATAACTGTCCGTGACTAAACAAAGGCCTATCGACATTTATACCAACTTTGTCAAAGCTCTGCCCTTGACATTTATTTATAGTTATAGCGAATGCCAACACTATCGGAAATTGTCGTCTATGTAGTACAAATGGTAATCCGCTTGCAGATGTTTTTTTGCAGATTTGGACAGTTTAACTTTTCCATTATGACAAAAACCTTTCTTGCAAAATTCATTTTTCCAAAAAATAGCATAACAATTTGAACATTTCTCGGTCATTTCACCCGCATCATGAGGAGTTACGATTCCAAAACAGTGACCAGATCTGTCGATGATCGCTGTAGCGCTCTTCTTTTTGTGCTTCTTTCAGTTGAAGGTTTTGCTGGTGGTTTTAATGTTGAAGGTTCTTGTTCCTCTTGTAGTTGTACCGATTCTAAAACAGTGGCCAGATCTGTCGATGGTTGCTGTAGCGCTCTTCGTTTTCTGTTTCTTTCGGTTGAAGTTTTTGCTGGTGGGTTTGATGTTGAAGGTTCTTGTTCCTCTTGTAATTGTACCGATTCTAAAACAGTAGCCAGATCTGTCGATGGTTGCTGTAGCGTTCTTCTTTTTGTGCTTCTTTCAGTTGAAGGTTTTGCTGGTGGTTTTAATGTTGAAGGTTCTTGTTCCTCTTGTAGTTGTACCGATTCTAAAACAGTGGCCAGATCTGTCGATGGTTGCTGTAGCGCTCTTCGTTTTCTGTTTCTTTCGGTTGAAGTTTTTGCTGGTGGGTTTGATGTTGAAGGTTCTTGTTCCTCTTGTAATTGTACCGATTCTAAAACAGTAGCCAGATCTGTCGATGGTTGCTGTAGCGTTCTTCTTTTTCTGCTTCTTTCAGTTGAAGTTGTTGCTGGTGGTCTTGATTGTTGAAGGTTCTTATTTCTCTTGTAGTTGTTGCTGTCGAGTTTTGTGTTTTCTCGAACGTTCAGTAGATGTTTTTCGTCTTTTTTTTCTTTCTGTGTACTTTCAGTATCTGAGGATGTATCCCGTTGTGGTCGCACTCCTTTGTTTACTTTTATTCCATCTGTTCTTAGAATTAAAGAAGCTCCGCTAATTATAACAGTCAGAAAACGTAAAATCCTTTTTTGGTTAAAGATAACTTTTAAATGAGTCCTCATCTCTAGCCGAAACTATGTATTAACCGTCAGGATCTCATTAAATTTTGTGATATGATCAAAGTTGAAAGGTAATGATTAGATGTTAACTCTCGAACAGCTATTGAATTTAAAGGTAGAATGGTAGTAATTTTTGGACAATAGTATTAAATTATTTTTTACTACAATTACTTTTATAGTACTTAATTCTCCAAATTGTGATCGTGATAGTACAACTTCTTTAACTTACTTAATATATAGACATCAACGTCCTATAAATATATATATAGGCTATAATCCTATGATACGGTGATCCGAAGAAAGCAATAATCTGATTATCTGATTACGGGTCAGATAATCCGTACTCTTTTACTCCATATAAGTAAAACATAAAACTTTATGTGCAAACTTTTTATGGAACGTTTTTGAATAACAATTTTAAATCAAATTAATGATTGGTTCTTTTTTTTAACCAATAGCCAATGAAATTGCAAAACGTTTTATGGATAAGGGATTACCAACCTTATATTTTAAAACGAAGAAAATCTTGGAGAACTACCTTTTTAAATTAATAAATCGATGTTTACCAATTTTGGTTTTTAATTTATATTGCATTCCCTTTGACTTATATAATAGAATTTTTTATTGGTTGTCAGATTATCCTATTATCGAAAACGTTGCATAAAATCGTTGCATGAAATCGTTGCATAAAAACGTTGCATAAAAACCCTTATCTTTTTATATATATAGAGTAGATATGAATATATGTAAGAAAATCGGTAATAATCGCACTTTCGATGAAATATGATCGCAAGTTAATTCGGCAAATGTTACTAAAAGTAACGTAACGTCGATTTAATTCTTTATGTCAGGTTTAATTCGAGTGGTCGTGGTGGTTTGGTTTCTATTATGTTGTTTTTTTAGTTCAATAATGTAGTTTTCTTATATAGTGTATTTAGTTTTAGTTGGTACACCTTTAATAAGGATAATCTCCTTTAATAAGGATAATATCCTTGGTCAGGGCGGATTAGTGTCAATAATTTTCTCCTTCTTGATACGACGATCCAATGATACGATGATCCAATGATCCGATGATACGATGAAAAAAATAATCTGATTACGGGTCAGATAATCCGTACTCTTTACTCTATATAAGTAAAACATAAAACTTTATGTGCAAACTTTTCATGGAACGTTTTTGAATAACAATTTTAAATCAAATTAATGATTGGTTCTTTTTTTTAACCAATAGCCAATGATATTGCAAAACTTTTTATGGATAAGGAATTCCCAACCTTATATTTTAAAACGAAGGAAATCTTGGAGAACTACCTTGTTAAATTGATAAATCGATGTTTTCCAATTTTGGTTTTTAATTTATATTGCAGTTGACTTATATAATAGATTTTTTTGTTGGTTGTCAGATTATCCCATTATCGAAAACGTTGCATAAAATCGTTGCATAAAACGTTGCATAAAAACGTTGCATAAAAACCCTTATCTTTTTATATATTGTGGTGTTTTGCTCATAAAATTCGAATCCACGACAGATATAAATTTTGGAATTTTATTAATTTTTTAACTTTTATTTTCTCGTTACACAAAATTCTGTTTTTATCATTTGTGATAACTTTTGATAGTGAAATAATTCAATTCTTCAATTTTATAAATTTTTTTGTTTAATAAAAAATTTTTTTTACAATTCAAAATATGGGTTAGTAAATAAATGTTGTCATACATAAAGAAATTAATTGCGCCTCTATAAAATTGATCAGTAGATATAAAAAAGTTCATTTAGTTTACAAATAACATATGCGATTGTAGCATGTTTTTTTTTTAAAAGTAATAATTTTCACTGTTCAAATGTTTAAAAAAAATATGCAAAATACCTTGTCTTTTGTTTAATAATTTGTTTATGTCACTCGATAAACATACCAATTTCATTCGTAGGTTGATTTCCAAATTTTCAAACCAATTGTTCATAAACCAAATCCACAGTCGTTGAATTTTTCAAATAATTCGTGGTTAATTTTTCCACCATCAAATTTCAATAAGATTGACCACTTTTTATCCCTCTTGCTGGTAATTTTCTTTAGTTTCCACTTTGGAAAACCATATAAGGATCCACTTTTATAATTATTTTTGAAATTTTTTTCAACATCCACTTTTAAAATCCACTTTTATCAATCCCCACATTGATTGGCAAATCACCGCTTGATCGATGTCCTTTCAGAACGAATGCGTCCATGTTCTCCTTTTAAGCTGAAATTTTCTTTCCACGCGTGCGCGAATTTTGATTTACGCCCTTTGATTGGCTGATTTGGTTTATTTCGGCTCATGATTTCAAAATGTGTCCGAAACTGGACGTAACGAATTTTTGCAAAACTTGCGCGTGTCGTTTCGCGCACTTATGTTTTTTTAAATTCACGCATGACTTTACACACATCATTTTAAATTTAAAATTTTTAATACAAATATTTTTTGATTCATTTAAAAAAAAACAAATCTAGTCCTTTTTGGAACAAGCTCCAGACTTTTAATTTAATAAATTTGAAGAATTATTTTATTTGTTAAATTTTGACTAATAAAGATTTTTGTGTGACGAAATTATAATATTGACCTGTTAAAATTTATTTTTTTAAATTTTGAATTTGTTTTATGAAAAAAATTTGGTAAATTGTGTAATTTTGTTGAAGACAGTTCAACGCCTTCGTGGAATTTTAAGAATTAGTAAAGTATTGGATAATTATTGAAATTTCTAAAATCTGGCTTCAATGAAATTCGTATGGTTATTTTGCTAGTATGAAAATTTTCATATTCCGAAGAATATCCTTTTTGATTATTTATTATTTTCAAAATTTAAAATGGAATTTAAGTTTGCATGGTATTATGATTTTTAATTTACTGACTAAAATTTAGAAATTTATTTACAACATTAACTTTAAATTAAAGGTTTCTTGCCTCTCTGAATTTTCAAACTAAAACTTTATTATTTTTAACGAAAACATAAATAGTTAACTGTTTTTAACTTTTAAAAAATTATTCTGAAAATTTTAAACTAAACATAATTTATCTCAATTCAACTCAATTCAAAATCTTTATGTACATCTTTTCATAAATCGGTTACATTATTGCACATTCATTTTTTTTTTATGCGTTCATCTGTGTCAATTTCGTTCGCAGCAGTATTTGGTTTCCACGTTTTATCCCATCTCTGGATACTGGTGTGATAAATTTCGGACTTTTTATATCTTACTTTCTTAAATGTAAAATTTCTCCTTTTCTGTTCATTTCCTTGGTTTTTTCTTATCTTTTCTAATTTAACCATGTTACCAATTTTTTTTATTGAATTTCTTACTGCATTTGGTTTTATCCTTCTTCCTTTTGCTAATCTTTTAACTTTAGAGATTTTTTTATTTAATTCCCATTTTGTTTTTCTTCCTAGCCTAATGTAGTGCCTATACTTTTCATTTATTAAATTTAATAAATTGTCGCCTTCGTTGATTTTTACTAATTTAACCGTTGTTTCGTTGTTGACCTCTTTTCTGTCTTTCTTGTCTGAATCTTTTTCTATTTCTATCCACGTCATCTCTTCATCTCGCATTTTAATACTTTTATTGGGAACATCTATCAATATCCTGAATTTCTCTAATAAGTCTATACCCAGAATGCAATCAATTTTCATATCAGGCATTATCATTATACTGCAGTTGTTTTTAATTTTCCCAATAGTCACTTTTGCGTTCAGATTTCGGTTTATGGTAGTAAATGGTTTATTGTTTGGTGCAATTAATTTTATAGGTGTCGTTTTTATTATTTGTTCCTCAAAATTTTCTGAATTCATGACTGTTATAACTTCATCAATATTTTTTTTTAATTCATCATTTATTTCGTTTTTCATTTCATCTAATTTTATTGCGTTTTGATCAAATTTTTCCTTTTTGTTTCGATCAAATATTTCATCTAATTTTATTGCAAATTGATCAATTATTTCTTTTTTGTTTTGATCAAATTTTTCATCCATTTTTTCCAACAATATTTTTATCATAATATCCATCGTTTCTGTTTTCTGTTCTTCTGTTTTTAAATGTCAAGAAAAAGGCTATTTTTTTATACCAAGATAATTTAAACGTTCAATTGATTTTGTCTGATAATCAAACTCTTTTATCAGATCGTACATAAATTTTATTGAATTTGTCGAATAATATGTTTTTATTGACCTTAGAAAAATTTTTGTTTATCGTTAAATTGTTTTTATTTGAATATTCAAAATAGAGCATGTGAATCTTAATATCAGGGTTATCGTGAGGTTTCGTGCCTCGAGTTGGGAGCCAAATTTTATATGCTGTGGTGTTTTGCTCATAAAATTCGAATCCACGACAGATATAAATTTTGGAATTTTATTAATTTTTTAACTTTTATTTTCTCGTTACACAAAATTCTGTTTTTATCATTTGTGATAACTTTTGATAGTGAAATAATTCAATTCTTCAATTTTATAAATTTTTTTGTTTAATAAAAAATTTTTTTTACAATTCAAAATATGGGTTAGTAAATAAATGTTGTCATACATAAAGAAATTAATTGCGCCTCTATAAAATTGATCAGTAGATATAAAAAAGTTCATTTAGTTTACAAATAACATATGCGATTGTAGCATGTTTTTTTTTTAAAAGTAATAATTTTCACTGTTCAAATGTTTAAAAAAAAATGCAAAATACCTTGTCTTTTGTTTAATAATTTGTTTATGTCACTCGATAAACATACCAATTTCATTCGTAGGTTGATTTCCAAATTTTCAAACCAATTGTTCATAAACCAAATCCACAGTCGTTGAATTTTTCAAATAATTCGTGGTTAATTTTTCCACCATCAAATTTCAATAAGATTGACCACTTTTTATCCCTCTTGCTGGTAATTTTCTTTAGTTTCCACTTTGGAAAACCATATAAGGATCCACTTTTATAATTATTTTTGAAATTTTTTTCAACATCCACTTTTAAAATCCACTTTTATCAATCCCCACATTGATTGGCAAATCACCGCTTGATCGATGTCCTTTCAGAACGAATGCGTCCATGTTCTCCTTTTAAGCTGAAATTTTCTTTCCACGCGTGCGCGAATTTTGATTTACGCCCTTTGATTGGCTGATTTGGTTTATTTCGGCTCATGATTTCAAAATGTGTCCGAAACTGGACGTAACGAATTTTTGCAAAACTTGCGCGTGTCGTTTCGCGCACTTATGTTTTTTTAAATTCACGCATGACTTTACACACATCATTTTAAATTTAAAATTTTTAATACAAATATTTTTTGATTCATTTAAAAAAAAACAAATCTAGTCCTTTTTGGAACAAGCTCCAGACTTTTAATTTAATAAATTTGAAGAATTATTTTATTTGTTAAATTTTGACTAATAAAGATTTTTGTGTGACGAAATTATAATATTGACCTGTTAAAATTTATTTTTTTAAATTTTGAATTTGTTTTATGAAAAAAATTTGGTAAATTGTGTAATTTTGTTGAAGACAGTTCAATATATAGAGTAGATTTATTAATTACTTTGTTGATTGAAATATATTACATTTTGTTGAATTTCGGATCATTATTTGAAAGTTTTTGTATTCTCGATTATTGAGTTCACAAGTTAAGTAAAAGAGGAAATTTCTCCTGAATCTACACTGCAGGTAAGAGGTCTTATGCAAGTGAAAAAGGGTTTAGCCGAGGCAGGAGTTAATTTATTTAATACTAGCTGACCCGGCAGACGTTGTCCTGCCCAAATTTCAATTTTTGCCTACATGTATTTTTTAGATCCAATCCGCATAATGGCCTTGCGACTTATTTGGTCATCGCAAATACCAAACGTATTAAAAAAGGATTAAATAAATAAATTAATAAAAAATACAAATCAAGGTTTAATAAAAAAAAAGTTTAACAAAACTGTTTAGTATTCACAAAAACCACAATAATTTCTAATTTTACTTTATTTTATTTTTGCCAATTACTCTTGTTCTTTGTGTTCTTCCTTTTCCTCCTCCCCTTCGTCTTCTAATAAGGAATTTTCGAAAGCACGCAGCGATATTGCCAACTCCTGTTCTTCTTACATACATACATTGAATTTTATCCCATGTAGCACACATTGTTGGCGCAATATAGGTCCAATATTGAAAATCAATATTGCGCCAATATAGAGATGTGAACATTCTGCTATATTGGTCCAATATGGATTTTCAATATTGTACCAATATTGATTTTCAATATTGGACCAATATAGCAGAATGTTCACATCTCTATATTGGCGCAATATTGATTTTCAATATTGGTCCAATATGGATTTTCAATATTGTACCAATATTGATTTTCAATATTGGACCAATATAGCAGAATGTTCACATCTCTATATTGGCGCAATATTGATTTTCAATATTGGTCCAATATGGATTTTCAATATTGTACCAATATTGATTTTCAATATTGGACCAATATAGCAGAATGTTCACATCTCTATATTGGCGCAATATTGATTTTCAATATTGGACCAATATTGATTTTCAATATTGGACCAATATAGCAGAATGTTCACATCTCTATATTGGCGCAATATTGATTTTCAATATTGGACCAATATTGATTTTCAATATTGGACCAATATAGCAGAATGTTCACATCTCTATATTGGCGCAATATTGATTTTCAATATTGGACCAATATTGATTTTCAATATTGGACCAATATAGCAGAATGTTCACATCTCTATATTGGCGCAATATTGATTTTCAATATTGGACCAATATTGCAAATAAATATTGAACCAATATTGCAAATAAATATTGGTACAAAGAAAAAAAGATTTAATTTAACTTTTTACGTATTTATTGTGATAGATACCTAATTATATAAATATTATTTCAGTCTGGTTTTTCCTAATTTGTATGTTGCTACCTTTTTCTAATGTTTGTAATGTTGTAAGTTTTGAGCCTCCACTAAATGATATAGTTGTATCTGACAATCATATTAAGTATAATTTTTTTTTTCTTTCAAGTATCCTTTGATTGTTGTAGTACCGAAACATCATATAAATCTGAAATTAAATTAAATTTAAAGATTTTTTTTTACTTACCTACCGCTATCGGGGTTCGAACCCATGACGTTCCTTTGAATGTTTCCATAAGGCTCGACCGGTTACCATTTACCTATAGAAGCTTACTTATTTAAATTTATTTGCTCTCGTAGTACCAGCGTTGACAGTCATGTCAAAAATTTCACATAACTATTTTCGATTTTTTACTTAATATTTACATAAAGTCACTTTTAAAATATGTAATTTAATAATTTTCAGATAAAATAATTGATCAAAAGTTACCTAATTGTTTACAAAACTGTTAACGTATATATTTATTACATTGAAAACTGAATACTGTTTAACGTGAGTTTAAGCAACCAATTTTTGAGAATTATAATTATATGAAATTTTGAAACTGTGTAATCGAATGCCAAATTTGTGACGAGTTAAAAATTTCAAAAAAAGTTTAAAGATGACGTACCCAGTGAATTTTTCTTTGCGATGTAAAGGAAAATTGGAATTTATTTCAGACAGAAAATTTCGAACTATATTTATTAATTATTAATAAACTAAGAACGAAAATGTCTTCAGGTTTTCACTAAATTACTTCTCTATATTCAAAATAACTTCAATTAGTTTTTTATGAAAATCTGACGTCCAGTTTCTAGTTTATAATGAAGTATTCGAGTTTTTATTTGCATACTCCATAAGCCCAATGCAAATATTTGCATTTTTAGAAGCAAATATTTCGGCTCACAAGAAGGCAATCGCCATAAAAATTTAACTGTATGTCCCCAATAACTTGTAGAATAAATGATTTTAATTTCATGAAAATCTGACAATTTTCGTGTTTATGATAGTACTACCTTAAACGCGATCTTAGTTGAAAACATATTTAAAAGAGAAAACACGAATAACGTAAAAACTTGAAAATCTTTACTCAATTTATTTCATTCGTAATCCGACGGCTCTTGCCAGATTGGGCTCGCGATCGACCAAAATTGGCTTGGCGAACGACCAGTCATTTTTCTTCTTTTTAAATTTTCTTCGTCTTGAATAAAAACCTATAGTTATTTACAAGAACTTATTTATCAACCAAAACCAATTAAATGATAATAATTATCACTTAATCTGTGTTAGCCCGTAAAGTTTCGTATACACCTAGATTACCTGCTATTTTTCGAAGTATGTATAATCCAGGACCAATGTCGTGCTATGTACAGAAAGGCGACCGTATCAGGCGGACCATAAGGGAGTGACATAAGCAGTGGAAGCAAAATATAATTTGAACCATTTTACTAACTTGAGATGTTAAAATTTTTAGTAGCACGTGTTGCCTTGACCATGGTCAAACTTTGACTATTTAAATTAAACCATAGATAAGAAAAGACTTATAGACACATCGTGACGTTTTCAAACGCGTTTGAAGCTAACATGATAATCTGCGCATAATAGCAATAAATTTTGTTTTGGAAGCATGAACAAAAAATCATATTTCATTTACTTTTCTAGCCTAAAATTAATATTAATAAATATTGTGGCGGGTAATATATAACTTATGGCACAACAATATAATTATTAACAAATTTTATTTATTTCATATAAATAATAAATTTTATAAAATACAAGACTTGTTCAAAATAATATTAAAGCAATTTCTGATAGTCTCATTGGGGGTTGTTCATAAATTACGTCACGCAATTTTCAACAGTTTTATACCCCCCCCCCCATCGTAACGCTTCGTCACACTAACTTAGACCCCTCCAAGTATTACATCACGCACCATTGCATCCCCCCCCATATTTTATTATTTACCATTTTTTTATCAGGAAATGATTCCAAATTTTGAATATAAGCTTTTTCCTGCCATAGGAGGACACCACATGAAAATAAATTAAATCGCATAAAGGTAAGGGGGGGTTTACCTGAAGCTATTATGACATTATGCATCATAACTTCGAAACGAAATTAAATATGTAAAAATAGTAAGGACCAAAAATTACCGTTATAGAATTTCCAACATTTTTGTCATATGAGTTTTTCTCTAAAATTCTAAAATATACAGGGTGTTCCAAAATTTTTCGTAAATTTTTTTTAACGTATTCTACTATAATAAAAATAAGATGTAAAGTTCCTAATAACATGTGTCCGGAAATATGCTTCGTTTACAAGATATAGGCATTCAAAAGTTCTAAAAGTAATTTTGATGCAAAAAAAAATCGTTCTACAGTAACGTTTGGTATGTAATTCTACAGTGTTTTGTGAAATAAAAAATGTAAAAAAGCGAAAAAAATGTTTTTCAAACACGTGGGTTGGACATCATATAAAACACGTCAACAAAATTAGTAATTTTGATGCAAAAAAATCGTTGTACAGTATTGTTTGAAATGTAATAAATTGTACAGGGATTGGTAAAATAAAAAAGTGAAAAAAAGCGAAAAAAAATGCTGTTCCAATTTTCATCGTAACTTGTAATAAAACTCGCGCAGGGCTGTACTCGGTGACAAAACGGTGAATCGAATGACATTTTTCTTAATTTTCGTGTGTTTTCAATGATTTTTTGTCTTCTTACTTCTAATTATATACGTTGAACTTATACACTAATTTATTAAAAACACTTAAATTTTCTTGATTTAAATTTTTTATTTAACTTTTAATTTCCACAAAAATGATTATATTTCTTGAATTATAAAAATGGACATAGATACACCTTAAATCTAGACTTATACTATACTAATTTAAAGTTACATTATGACGACTTAAACAATACTAATTTAAAGTTACATTATGACGACTTAAACAATACTAACTGAAATTTTATTAACATTGATTTTTATGTCTTTTTCAAAATGGTTTATTTAGCGGAATTTTTATTCTAGAACATTCTAGACTTCCTTTTGCTAAATTGACAAATGGATAAACAATTACAATATTAGTATTTCCTGTTACATCATCTATCGGAAAATTACCAGGATTATATAATTATTTTATTAGTTATTGGAATATATAACTCTTCTTACTAAGCCAAGAATTACAAAAAAGAAGCCAAAAATTTTTTTTTTCGTAAATTTAAAAAATGTATCGCAAAAATATCGGAAATTATGGCAAAAAATGAGTAATTTTGATGCAAAAAAAAATCGTTCTACAGTAACGTTTGGAATGTAATTCTACAGTGTTTTGTGAAATAAAAAATGTAAAAAAGCGAAAAAAATGTTTTTCAAACACGTGGGTTGGACATCATATAAAACACGTCAACAAAATTAGTAATTTTGATGCAAAAAAATCGTTGTACAGTATTGTTTGAAATGTAATAAATTGTACAGGGATTGGTAAAATAAAAAAGTGAAAAAAAGCGAAAAAAATGCTGTTCCAATTTTCATCGTAACTTGTAATAAAACTCGCGCAGGGCTGTACTCGGTGACAAAACGGTGAATCGAATGACATTTTTCTTAATTTTCGTGTGTTTTCAATGATTTTTTGTCTTCTTACTTCTTACTAAGCCAAGAATTACAAAAAAGAAGCCAAAAATTTTTTTTTCGTAAATTTAAAAAATGTATCGCCAAAATATCGGAAATTATGGCAAAAAATGAGTAATTTTGATGCAAAAAAAAATCGTTCTACAGTAACGTTTGGAATGTAATTCTACAATGTTTTGTGAAATAAAAAATGTAAAAAAGCGAAAAAAATGTTTTTCAAACACGTGGGTTGGACATCATATAAAACACGTCAACAAAATTAGTAATTTTGATGCAAAAAAATCGTTGTACAGTATTGTTTGAAATGTAATAAATTGTACAGGGATTGGTAAAATAAAAAAGTGAAAAAAAGCGAAAAAAATGCTGTTCCAATTTTCATCGCAACTTGTTATAATTGCCTGAAAACATCGCTCGTGGGTACTTGTTTGCATTTCAAAGTGTAACGCATGTTGCTCGGAGCATAAATACGTAAAAAAAGACATGTTTTTCGTTACAGTAAAAAATTATCCCAAAAAATTGAAATTATCGCAAAAAAATTTAAATTATCGTAAAAAATGCGAAAAAAAGCGCAAAATTAAATCTTTTAACATTTCAAAGTGCAACTCATGTTGCTCGGAGCTAAATTGCGTAAAAAAAGTCACAAAATATCACATGGATATCACATCTGTATCACGCGGATATCACAGTGTGATATCACATCTCTGACACAAATGGGATATCACAGCAATATCACTTTGGTGATAAATCAGCAACAAACACAAATATGTCACAAAATATCACATGGATATCACGTGGGAATCACGTGGATATCACAGTGTGATATCACATCTCTGACACAAATCAGATATCACAGCGATATCACTTTGGTGATAAATCAACAAGAATCACAAGTAAGTCACAAAATATCACATGGGTATCACGTGGATATCACATTGTGATATCACACCTGTGACACAAATGAGGTATCACAGCGATATAACTGTGATACCTGCGTCTACTGGGCAATTTAAACTTTTTTTTAAATTATAGCTTCTATCCCAAAATAATAGAAACTACCTGAATCTGGTAATGATGAGATCACATTTAAATATTTTCTAGGCGTTTTAAGAACTGTTCTAGCACTTAATGGTAGTTCTGGGTGATATGGCTTTATGATATTTAATAATTTATCTAATTGTAAATGATTGATTTTTGTTTCAATTGCCCAATTTTTTAGTGACACTTCTAAAGAATTATTTGAATATGATTCAGATTCGTTATTTACATCATTATCCCTACCACTTTCTATCGAATCGCGAAAACTACTATCATTGTACGCTTCTTCCAACTCGTCGATATTGTGTAATTCATCATTATTACTGCCATTGTTTATCGAAGGGAACATCTCTTCTTCCAACTCGTCGACATTGTATAAACTATCATCACTAGGATTAATTACATTAGCAAGCATAGATTCGCTACAATTATTATCATCAATGTTGAACTAACATTGGCTGAAGTTCAGCAGTCAATATTCGCTATCAATATTGGTTCAATATTGCACCAAGCAACAACAGATATTGGTGCAATATTGATTACCTATATTGGCGCAATATTTGAAATCAATATTGAACCAATATTGGTTGAAGCTCGGCAGTTAATATTGGCTATCAATATTGGTTCAATATTGCACCAAGAATCAGCCAATATTGGCGCAATATTGGTTTCCTATATTGGCGCAATATTTGAAATCAATATTGAACCAATATTGGTTGAGGCTCGGCAGTTAATATTGGCTATCAATATTGGTTCAATATTGCACCAAGCATCAGCCAATATTGGCGCAATATTGGTTTCCTATATTGGCGCAATATTTGAAATCAATATTGAACCAATATTGGTTGAAGCTCGGCAGTTAATATTGGCTATCAATATTGGTTCAATATTGCACCAAGCATCAGCCAATATCGGCGCAATATTGATTTCCTATATTAGCGCAATATTTGAAATCAATATTGAACCAATATTGGTTGAAGCTCGGCAGTTAATATTGGCTATCAATATTGGTTCAATATTGCACCAAGCATCAGCCAATATTGGTGCAATATTGATTTCCTATATTGGCGCAATATTTGAAATCAATATTGAACCAATATTGGTAGAAACTCGGCAGTTAATATTGGCTATCAATGTTGGTTTAATATTGCACCAAGCATCAGCCAATATCGGCGCAATATTGATTTCCTATATTGGCGCAATATTTGAAATCAATATTGAACCAATATTGGTTGAAGCTCGGCAGTTAATATTGGCTATCAATATTGGTTCAATACTGCACCAAGCATCAGCCAATATTGGCGCAATATTGGTTTCCTATATTGGCGCAATATTTGAAATCAATATTGAACCAATATTGGTTGAAGCTCGGCAGTTAATATTGGCTATCAATATTGGTTCAATATTGCACCAAGCATCAGCCAATATCGGCGCAATATTGATTTCCTATATTGGCGCAATATTTGAAATCAATATTGAACCAATATTGGTTGAAGCTCGGCAGTTAATATTGGCTATCAATATTGGTTCAATATTGCACCAAGCATCAGCCAATATTGGCGCAATATTGGTTTGCTATATTGGCGCAATATTGGAAATCAATATTGAACCAATATTGGCTAAAGCTTGCAATATTGGGCCAAGATTCAATATTGAGCCAATATTTGTCCAATATTGCGCCAACATTGTGTGCTACATGGGATATATATAGATATCGTTCGTTAATACGTTGATCCGTTGAAACGTTGATTCGTTGATCCGCACTAACGTTGGTCAAGCTAATACAGCGCTTGACCAAAGTTCGCGGCAAGATTCTAAAGTAGCCTATGTTTTTTGTAGCATTGTAAATAGCTTCTACACCAAATTTGGTAGAGATTGGTCAAACGGTGTAGAATTGTATAGAAAACATACATACATACATACATACATACATACATACATTGAATTATATATATATAGATATCGTTCGTTAATACGTTGATCCGTTGAAACGTTGATTCGTTGATCCGCACTAACGTTGGTCAAGCTAATACAGCGCTTGACCAAAGTTCGCGGCAAGATTCTAAAGTAGCCTATGTTTTTTGTAGCATTGTAAATAGCTTCTACACCAAATTTGGTAGAGATTGGTCAAACGGTGTAGAATTGTATAGAAAACATACATACATACATACATACATACATACATTGAATTTTATATATATAGATATCGTTCGTTAATACGTTGATCCGTTGAAACGTTGATTCGTTGATCCGCACTAACGTTGGTCAAGCTAATACAGCGCTTGACCAAAGTTCGCGGCAAGATTCTAAAGTAGCCTATGTTTTTTGTAGCATTGTAAATAGCTTCTACACCAAATTTGGTAGAGATTGGTCAAACGGTGTAGAATTGTATAGAAAACATACATACATACATACATACATACATACATTGAATTTTATATATATAGATATCGTTCGTTAATACGTTGATCCGTTGAAACGTTGATTCGTTGATCCGCACTAACGTTGGTCAAGCTAATACAGCGCTTGACCAAAGTTCGCGGCAAGATTCTAAAGTAGCCTATGTTTTTTGTAGCATTGTAAATAGCTTCTACACCAAATTTGGTAGAGATTGGTCAAACGGTGTAGAATTGTATAGAAAACATACATACATACATACATACATACATTGAATTTTATATATATAGATTTCAATTTTAAAACAACGGAAATTCCGTTATTTGTTAAAAGATAATAAGAATTGTATTGACGAGGGACGATCCGACCTCCTCATAGTAATATGTTCTAAAAATATAATCACTTGTATTGTACACGTATAAAAGTGAAGTGCAGTATATTTACATTGCAATTAAGAAAACAGCAATTAATTGACGTATTTAATTTTATAATCGACAGCGATGATTTTAAAAACGACTCTCAAGCTATTGGAGAAGTGGTAGGTTTAAGACAATATTTAAATGAATCAAAATTTTGCTTTTTATTAGAAACTTTTAAATTAATTTTTGAACAGACAGACGTAGTATTTTCAATTTTACAAAGTAAACTTACCGATATTAATTTCGCCAAATGTCGTTTAACAAAATTAATCTAAACTCTGCATAGATACCGAGTGACGATTTGTATTTTGACAACATATTTAACAGTTTAGAATTAAATTTCGAGCCGGTTCAGAAAAAAAGAAAAACGACATATGATATACCAGATATGCATCAAAGTTATAAACAAAGTTTTGCGGAAATTTTGGATACGGTTATCGTGCAAATTGAAGTTAGATTTGTAGACTTACATAAATTAAAATTTTTTGATCTATTTACATTTGCTAAATTTTCAGATTATAAGAAAAACTTTCCTCAAAATTTATTAGATAGTCTATTAGAGCAGTATCCATTTCTTGATCAAATCCAACTCAAAAATGAATTATCGGTAGCATATAATGACCCAAAAATGTTTGGACCATGTAGAACTCCATCAAAGATATTAGATTTTACTTTCAAAAATGATTTACATAGTTGTATGCCTGAATTTTATGAACTTTTATGTGTGGTCGTCACCATACCGGTAACATCGGCTTCGGTTGAAAGAAGTTTTTCCACACTAAAGCGTATTAAAACTTACACTCGTAATACGATGAACCAAAATCGGTTAAGTAACGTCGCGGTAATGTCTATTGAAAAGGAATTCGTTACCTTATTGTCTCGAAATAATGAATTCTACGAGAATATCATCGATCACTTCGCGAATACTAAAAATCGCCGTATACCTCTTACGTTTAAAGCTTCATAAATTTCGAATGACTTAAAATAATATTAATCTGTATATTGTACAGCATTTTTTTCAAAAAACACTCTGCACTCATCGAACAATTTTTTCCATTGTACACAGTACTGAAGATAGCCAACGAGCTCGAAACATGTGTCTACCGCAGATTACATAATATTTTATTAAATTTATTTTTTTTGTAAGTTTTATTTTATAAGGTAGTTAAGCTGTAAAATTAGCCTTCTCAAATGGAAAAGTCACGAGCCGCCGCTGGTTCAGGCGCAACTATTCGTGCATAAATGGAGAAAAAATTCGCGCGGGGAAAAAAGTTATTCGCGTTTTTCGATTTTTTTTTACACACCCTATATGGATACCCTTACTTTACCTGGCCATTCTTGCTCACACCGCTTTCACTAGATGGTGCACTTAATCTATCATATAAGTGTACTGATTGGTGGCCAAAAATCTAAATATATTTTTTAAAAGCGATCAGTTATCCCACCCTGTAGTGTACGGAAAGTGGTTGTATTTTTTAAAAGCGATCAGTTATTCCACCCTGTATGTACGGAAAGTGGTTGGTCGGCATAATACTATAATAACCACTGGCAATCACGGACTAGCAGTCAAGGCAGCCGAAGGCATATAAATATAATCTATTATGGTCCTTCCTGTGAGGCCGAAGGCCGAACAACCACTGGCAATCACCGACTAGCAGTCAAGGCAGCCGAAGGCATATAAATATAATCTATTATGGTCCGCCCTGTGAGGCCGAAGGCCGATCAACTATGGCCTTCACGGATCTATTATGGTCGTCCCCCTGTGAGGCCGATGGCCGAATAACTATGGCCTTCACGGATCTGTTATGGTCCGCCCTGTGAGGCCGAAGTCCGAACAACTATAGCCTTCACGGATCTATTATGGTTCGCACTGTGAGGCCGAAGGCCGAACAACTATGGCCTTCACGGATCTATTATGGTCCTCCCCCTGTGAGGCCGATGGCCGAACAAATATGGCCTTCACGGATCTATTATGGTCCGCCCTGTGAGGCCGAAGGCCGAACAACTATGGCCTTCACGGATCTATTATGGTTCGCCCTGTGAGGCCGAAGGCCGAACAACTATGGCCTTCACGGATCTATTATGGTCCGCCCTGTGAGGCCGAAGGCCGAACAACTATTGCCTTCACGGATCTATTATGGTCCGCCCTGTGAGGCCGAAGGCTGAACAACTATGGCCTTCACGGATCTATTATGGTCCTCCCCCTGTGAGGCCGAAGGCCGAACAACTATGGCCTTCACGGATCTATTATGGTTCATCCTATGAGGCCGAAGGCCGAACAACTATGGCCTTCACGGATCTATTATGGGTTTAGATGGCTAAGAGCGGCCGAAGGCCGCCCGTGCCAGCTAGTCAATTATATTTTGACTGTATTACGGAATGGTTAAATAATGATAACAGAACGTATCTTCTCGACAAGCTGGTTCTACAATGGATCCAATGCGTAGTCAAGCAGCTGAATGGTCCTGAGATAACGCACATTTGCAAGTCCCCATTATGGATATGAATAGTTCAGATGATGAGATGCGTCCTAGACACAGAGTTTCCGATCCAGTATCTCCCTGCCCGTATCAGAAAATTATCAGTCTATTCTAACTTCAGCCGATCGGGCTCCTGGAAGCCAATTACAAAACTCCAATTGGCAAAACTAAAGGACTGATCAAGATTACATATTGTTGGATCAACGCTCCGAGGACAACAGATTAGAAGGAATGTATAATTTATTGACCATGATGCTCAATACACCGAATGAAAATGACACTAGTAGATATTCAATTCAACTCTACATCATTTGTTGTCTTGCTGCCCGAAATACGTCCAGCAACGCCACACCTACACCTCTCATTGTTCGCTAGTAAATATATCACCCTTTGTCATTTCAGAAATCATTGCAAATAAATCTATCACTAAACTTTTCATAACCTTTTGTAAGTCTATCATTAACACTCTTAAACACTTTAACACCCCCCCTTAGTCTGCCTAAAATGGATTTATGCATCACCTAAATTAATCAAAAAAAAATAAAATAAAATAAAATAAAAAAATTATGTTAAAGTTATTAATTCAATTCACTCATTCATATTTAAATTTTATTATCATTTTCTCTCTATTTAGCCGCTGCCGTAGTAGCGCTCATTTGTTCCTTTATTAATTTTATTAACTTAATAAAAATTGTTATAAACTCATCAACATTATTTTCACCACCATGTATCACCACCATTCTTGTGTCATTTAATTGTTATGTTATTGTTTATTATATTATTATGTATCCCATTGCATAAATATACTCCCTCTCTAGGTGGTTAACCTAGGGAGGAAACAGGAAAAAAAAAAAACGTAATGATAAAGATAATTCAGACTCACAACAATAATTCATATGGGTAGTTATGTAAAATTGGATCGTCGAATTGTTCTATATTTTTAACTAAATAAATTATAATTAAATAGAACCGTTCTGTATTATATATTCAACTAGATGATACCCCGTCCGAGGACGGGCAGCTAGAAGGACGGGCAGCTACCCAAGGTCATATGGCTTTTGGATTGCACTGAGAGCTTTCCTTAATCTTTATTCAACTTAAGTTACCTTGGGTAGCTGCCCGTCCTTCTAGCTGCCCGTCCTCGGACGGGGTATCATCTAGTTTAAAATAAGTAAAAAAATTTTAAATATTGATTAAGTTTAATTTAATTTAAAAAAATATATGTAAGTTTTTTGTTTATTTATTTAATGTTGTTCTCATCTCTTATTATAAAAGGTCAAGTCCTCCTTCCTTCTGTCTGTCCCACGGAAATACCCGAAGCAAACCGAACCGAACGCATAACGGATAATTTCATAACTAATCGGATAAACGTATCATCGTATCATCGGATCAACGTATTTAAATTTCCTATATAGGTGAAAAATCTCTTATTATAAAAGGCCAAGTCCTTCCTTCCTTCCTTCCTTCTGTCTGTCCCACGGAAATACCCGAAGCAAACCGAACCGAACGCATAACGGATAATTTCATAACCAATCGGATGAACGTATCATCGTATCAACGTATCAACGTATCATCGGATCAACGTATCGCATGGGACCGAGCGTCAGCAGCTTGCCGCGCTTGAGTTTGTTCCAAAGTTTCACGTTGTCGACGTATCGCATGAGACCGAGCGTTAGCTTGTCGCTGTGATCGAAGCTGTTCTTCTGTGTTATTAGCTCTTGTACGTGCTTTTCTCTCACGATTCAATCGTCGTCGCTTTGCAGCAGGATTTTCAAAATTTTCATTATCCATTATGGAAGTTCACATAATGCTTTTTTGGAAATAGACTTACCTATATAGACAAAATGATACGATGATACGTTGATCCGATGATACGTTGATACGATGATACGTTGATACGATGATACGTTGATCCGATGATACGATGATACGTTGATACGATGATACGTTGATACGATGATACGTTGATACGATGATACGATGATACGTTGATCCGATGATACGTTGATCCGATGATACGTTGTGCGTTCGGTTCGGTTCGGTTTGCTTCGGGTATTTCCGTGGGACGGACAGAAAGAAAGAAAGACTTGGCCTTTTATAATAAGAGATAACCTACTTTATAATAAAAACAAAATAGCTGTAGCGAAATTATATCGATGAGCACACTTTTGTCCAAGCGGTCTATGCGGTATGACAGCTGAGCGTATAATGACGATTTCCTCGCAAATCTTGAGGACTATGACGATTTTTACGGTTGGTAAATGTTTAGGTGCATTATGGGTAAGGGCGCGAAAATTGGTTATATAAGTTACTACCTGTATAAACCTTATACGTTGATACTTTGATCAGTTGTTATGTTGATCCGTTTTTTTTGTGGTGTGTTATTTAGTTTATATCTCTTATTATAAAAGGCCAAGTCTTTCTTTCTTTCTGTCCGTCCCACGGAAATACCCGAAGCAAACCGAACCGAACCGAACGCACAACGTATCATCGGATCAACGTATCATCGGATCAACGTATCATCGTATCAACGTATCATCGTATCAACGTATCATCGTATCAACGTATCATCGTATCAACGTATCATCGTATCATCGGATCAACGTATCATCGTATCAACGTATCAACGTATCATCGGATCAACGTATCATCGTATCATTTTGTCTATATAGGTAAGTCTATTTCCAAAAAAGCATTATGTGAACTTCCATAATGGATAATGAAAATTTTGAAAATCCTGCTGCAAAGCGACGACGATTGAATCGTGAGAGAAAAGCACGTACAAGAGCTAATA